>JH792547.1:3799-22325 GCA_000291705.1 Sphaerulina populicola P02.02b
TTCCGTAGGTTTCTATATTATATATTATTAGAAGAAACAATCTTCCTAATTCGGTCTGCGCGTATATTCTATACTAGTATTAGATAAACGTATAGCCTTAGGCTATAAGAACTGTACTAGAAGCTTCTAAGATATAACTTATAATCTCGGATAAGAACCGAACTAATCAAACAATACGACGTATTATTCGATAGTTACGAGCGAACTAATCGTACTATACGAACGTGTTATACGACAGTTACGTATAATAGTTACGTATACCCTACTATAGAACTTCGAACTATACGAACTTCTAACCTATACTACTATACTAATATACTATATTACAAAATATCTACTAACCTATCGATAATACGTCTATACTAACACGCAACGTATAGCAAATATACAGAAACAGACCGATATATAGCAAATACGGAAACCGACCGATTTACGACACCGAACAGAAAAAATCAAGAAAACTAAAGTTACGTAGTAATACGAATTACGGATACGGATATAAGCGAGACAATAGCGACGACGATAGTAATCTATATCTATAAAGACAAATCGATACTAACACTCGAATAGTATATACTTATATTACGACTACGTCCATTACGCTTATTACGCTCATTACGCCTATTACGCTTATTACGATCATCAACTACTTCCTTGTATACTTTACTATCGACAGCGCTATTACTATTATTATGTCTAATAACATACGATCGCTACTACTTACTCGTCTTGATAGCCTACTATAGTAGACACTTTAGCGCTCGCGTATTATTAACAAAATCATTCTTAGTAGTTATAGTACTACTGTCTCGACCGGCAAATTCATACCTATTAAGCGATTAGAAGTTATTGTTACCCTAGCTACCGATAACACTCTAGTAGTAACGATACCCGCCGAGAGTAACGAAGCTTACGAACAACGGCTTAAAAACTAGAGTAAAAAACAGCTCGGCGCCTACGCGCTAGTAAAGGAATACTATAGGTTAATCGCTCGCTTACTACTCGAGACAGCCGAATCACTTTACGAACCTATCTTAACTACTATCGATATACGTCTACGACCCGAATTCGAGCTTAGGCCGCTACTAAGAACTATGTTATAGCTTTACGATACTCTTACTCGCTAGCTGTACCAACATCTCCGACTATAGCGCTAAGTTTACCGAACTTTATAATAGAATGGTCGCTATTTACGATCGACTAGCACTACTAGAATTATACTTAGTACAGGCTTACCTTAGCGGACTAAGTAACGCGTTCAAAGAGTTCATTACGGCTTTCAACCTATAGTACTTACTAGTTCCGATAGTTACTAATAGTATACCCTAGGCGGCAGTTAGTCTGGCCGTCGTACGAAGAAAAGTGGAAGAACATGCTAGTCGTATCTAAAGTAACAGTAATATGATACTTTACAACTAATAGCGACGAACATTCGATTACCCTGTCTACAAACACTATAGTAAGCGATACAAGGGTATATACTAGACGATCGACGCTAGTAAAGCACCTTAGGGGTAGATCGATCGAAACAATAACACCGCCGCTACGCTAGACAAGAAGAGAAAAACTACCGACGACGCCGTATTCGGTAACAAAGCAACAGCTACGAAGAGTAAAGAACGTTACAATATATTACTAATAGGTAAAGCTATATACTTTATATCCAACGATACTACTCGCAAATACATAGCTATTTACCGAGGTATTAACCTCTACGACTGCTTTATTCTCGATAGCGGAGCGACCGGATCACTTATCGGCCGCAAAGACCTATTTATCGACGGAACCTACGATACTATCGACTCCGTAGAATCAAACGGTATCGGTAGTACTAAGCTTAGACTAGTAGGCTAGGGCACGTTACGAATTCGATACCGAAATAGTCGATAGATCCAGATACCTAACACTTAGTATTTACTAAGCGTAGGCGTTAATCTCTTATTACTCAACGCTATGTAGCTATACATCTAGAGTATTACGAAAACTAGCGACGGCCTTACCTTTATACAAGTATACGGAGGTAACGAGTTTACTGCGACTATTACTAGTAGACTGCTAATACTAGACATATATCAAGAATAACTATCTTAACTACTAGTTACCGGTTTCTACGGAGCTGCCTACTCCGTAGACAAGTTACTTCGGTTGTAGTATAAGCGAATAGCGTACCTTAGCGAGCGCGGCCTAATTAAGCTCCGAACTATAGCTACCGGAATAGAAACAATACGCGACGACAGTTACTGTATCTATAAAAGCTGCGTACTTAGCCGATAGTTATCAAAACTATATACCTATTACCTTCTACGTAGACGTTACAAGATGGACGTTATTTACACCGACGTAGTATATATACTAATTAAGTCATTCGATAGTTGCAAGTACTTTGTTAGTATTATTAATAACTAGAGTTAATAGGGAGTTACTAAACCAATTCAACGACGCTCCGACGCGCTAGTTACTATCTAAGAATTCATTACTACGAACAGTACCCCCGAATGCTTTACTACCCTCCTTATCTAAGATAGGGGGGGTAAGAATATAAGCGATAGTTACCTTAGATAGCTCCGAAATAGGGGGATTACGTTATACCTGTCTAGTACCGAACAATACTAGTAGAACGGTGTCGCCGAAGCCTATAACAAAGTAATCGAATAGAAAACGTAGTCTACTATACTATTGAAGTGAATGAATAAGTTGCATGGTTTTTTGATTGAGTGTCTGTCTAGTAGATATATATATGTGTGTACTGACTCATGTGTGTGTCTGTTTGTATCAAACAGATCTTATAAGTCATGTATTACGTGGTTTGGAAGTTACTTGAGTTATGTATACTAACATGCTCTAGGTCAGATACCTGATATACCTAGGTCATATAATATACCTAATGTGCCTAGTATGCCTAGGGTATCTGATATGCCTAATATGTGTGTTACGTATGTAGGTCAGCTGATATAGGTCACCTGACATGCCTGAGTTCTGTGGTTCTATTAACATCCCCCTACCTTAGTACTAAGGTATCAATCCATTCCGGCTAATAAGAGCGCTCGAAAAGGGTATTAGTTGTTACAGGTATTGTTTTATTACTGCAATCGACTCTTTACTATAATCGTGAAGTCGTACAGTCGAGTGGTCGTATAATCGACTCGTTACTGCTATTGTATAATTGAGCGGTCGTGTAATCGACTCGTTACTACCGTCGTATAGTAGTTACTGCTGTCTACTCTCGTATACCCTAAGAGCCTTTCTGAACTCTACGAACGCTAGTCGTAGTAGTGGCTTCGTAAGGCTATCTGCGACTATGCGGTTCGTCGGTGTCTATTAAATATCTACCTCTTTACTTTCTATCTTCTCGTGCTACTAGCGCTCTTGAATAGCGATATATTTCGTCCGCGAGTAATATGCCTGTAGGTTCTTCGCGAGTGCGATAGCCCTAGCGTTATTACCGAAGATTACTATCGCTTGTGCCTGCCCTTTACCCAACTGTTCCAATAGCCGTCTTAACCAAATCGCCTCTTTATACGCTTAGGTCTAGCCTATTAGTTCGGCTTCGTAGGTAGAAAGTGCTACCGTAGGCTATCGTTTCGAGCTCTACGTAATAGCGCCGCTGCCTAGGTTGAACGTGTAACCGGCGGTTGATCGTCTCGTATCGGTGTCGCCGGCCCAATCGGAGTCGGTATAGCTATAAAGATCGGTGAGTTCGCCCGTAAATGTGAGTTCGTAGTGAATAGTGCTACGGAGATAACGGAAGATATCCGTTACTACTACGTAGTGTTCGGTCGTCGGGTTACTAGCGAATCGACTTACTACTAACACTGCGTATACAATATCTGGTCGTATGCCTAGTATCGTATACATAAGTAAACCTACTGCGCTCTAGTATTTAGTACGGAATACGTCGGCAGCTTGATAGCCGTTCGGTACGGGTGTTAGTTTTCGGCTCGGATCGAGTAGAATAGCTTTGATCTTTACGTTGTTCTATATATCGTGTCTCTTCAAAAACTGCTCGATGTAGTTACTCTGACTAAGGTGAATAGTGCGTATAGTACGGTTACGTCTGATCGTTATCCCCAAGTAGTAATAGTATAGCCCTAGGTCGCTTATCTCGAATCGATTACTAAGGTGTTTCTTTACGCTATTGATTTCGGTAATGTGCGGTCTAACGATAAGTAAGTCATCTACGTAGACTGCGATGAATGTCTCGCCCTTTACGAAGATACTTATGTCGGCGTCTAGTGTCGTAAATCCGGCCGCTTCGAGATACGTAGTTAATGTAGCGTACTAGATACGAGGTAACTATCGTAGTCTATACAGTACTTTGAGTAGTAAGCACACGTTATCGGTTCCGTCCGTGAATCCGTCCGGTTGTTCTATATAGATAGGCTCTTCACTATCGAGGGTACCGTAAAGAAATACTGTCTTTACGTCTATCTGTTCGATTTCGTAGTCTCTAGCTATAGCGATAGCGAATAGTGCTTTGTAGCTTATAGGCTTTACGACTGATGCATAGGTTTCGAGGTATTTACTGTCTTGTATAAACCCTTTCACTACCTAGCGGCACTTATACTTCACTTTGTTACTAATCCGTTTGATTTTGAATACCTACCTGCCTTTAAGGATCTTGCTATTGGCTTCTGATCGTTTGATTACTCGCTATACTGCGTTGCGCTGTAGTGAATAGTGCTCGTCGTCTAGTGCGGGCTTCTAGTCACTCTATCTGCTACTATAGAGCTTGGCGTCGTCGTATATAGACGGCTCGTATGGTTCTGAGGCTAGTAAGTAGCTTATAAGTGTAAGAAGCAGTAGGTTGAATTAGGCGGTATCGTTAGTAGCGTCACTTTCGTATTACTAGTAGAGATGTCTCGGTTTACGCTATCGTTTGCCTTCTTGAATGAGTTCGGCTGTAGGTACGTCAATGCCGATTGTTTTAGGCCGTATGTTTGATACGTAACCCGGAGGTATAGATAGTAGTTGCTCGTAGTCTGGCTACGGTGACTCGTGGTCTCGTAACTCGTAGTTCGTAGACTCGTAGTTCGTAGACTCGTAGCCTGTCTATAGTAACTCGTAGCTATAGTGACTATCGCTCGTTATAGGGCGAGTTCTTTTTGATAATAATAGTAGGTAACCTATTGCTAGTCGTTTTGTGGATAGACCCGCTTTTTCTGGTGACCCCCCGGATTTGGCCGGGGTGTTAGCGGAAGTGATTGGTTGTTGAGCTACTGTTTCTTTGTCTCCCCCTAGCTCTACTACTATATTATCTGCGTCGTTACTATCGCTCGCAGTAACGCTAGTGCAGTTGGGGTATAGTTCATCGAAGTCTACGTCGAAACGCTATTGTAGGCGCCTAGGGTTCTCGGAAGTAACGAGGTAGTGCCCGTTACCTTTAAACCCTAGTAACTATTCGATTCTAGCCTTAGTACTAATTAACTTGTTTATGTCGGCAGTTAATCGGTGGACGTATGCTTTGCAGCCGATGATTCGTACGTTGGCGAGGTACGGTTTGTTGCCCGTCTATGCCTCGTATAGAGTGACTATCAACCTGCGACATAGTAATCGGTTCCGTAGATATATGATTCCGTGTTCGATTACTAAGGACCAGTAACGTAGGTCAAGGTTTGGTGAATGTAGTATAGTAGACTGCGTTTTCTGTTCGATCACTTTGTTGTACGCTTCGGCGACACCGTTCTGCTAGTGTTGTTTAGCGCTAGAGAGGTATAACGTAATCCCCCTATTTCGCAGCTATCTAAGGTAACTGTCGCTTATGTTCTTACCCCCCCTGTCTTAGATAAGAAGGGTCGTAAAGCATTCGGGGGTGCTGTTTGTAGTAATGAATTCTTCTATAGTAACTAGCGCGTCGGAGCGTCGCTGAATTGGTTTAGTAACTCCCTACTAGCTCTAGTTATCAATAATACTAACAAAGTATTTGCACCCGTCGAATGACTCGATTGGCGCGTATACTACGTCGGTGTAGATAACGTCCATTTTGTAACGTCCGCGCGGAAGGTGATAGTTGTATGGTTTCGATAACTGTCGGCCGAGTACGTAGCTTTCACAAATATAGTAACTATCGTTACGTATTGTCTCTATTCTAGTAGCTATAGTTCGGAGCTTGATTAGGCCGCGTTCGCTAAGGTATACTATTCGCTCGTACTATAGTCGGAGTGACTTATCTACGGAGTAGGTAGCTCTGTAGAAACCGGTAACTAGTAGTTGAGATAGTTATTCTTGATGTATATCTAGTATCAACAGTCCGCTAGTAATGGTCGCGGTAAATTCGTTACCTCCTTGCGTAAATGTAAGGCCTTCGCTAGTCTTAGAGATGCTCTGGATGTATAGCTACATAGCGTTAAGCGATAGGAGGTTAACACCTACGCTTGGTAAATACTACGTATTAGGTATCTGGATCTACCTGCTATTTCTGCATCGAATCCGTAACGTACCCTAACCAATTGGTGTGAGTTTCGCGCCGCTAATGCTATTAGACACTACCGCAGAATCGATAGTGTCGTAGGTTCCGCCGATGAATAGGTCTTTGCGACCGATAAGTGATCCGGTTGCTCCGCTATCGAGAATAAAGCAATCGTAGAGGTTAATACCTCGGTAAATAGCTATGTATTCGCGAGTAGAGTTATAGGAGGTGAAGTATATAGCTTTACCTATAAGTAACACGTTGTAGCGTTCTTCATTTTTTGCTATAGCTTTGTTACCGAAAACAGCGTCGTCGGTGGTTTTTCGCTTCTTGTCCGGTATAGCGGTATTGTTATTACGGTTAATCTATGCCTAAGGTGCCTTGCTAGTATCTACTATCTAGTACGTACCTTTGTGTCGCTTAGTACAGTGTTTGCAGACAGGGTAATCGAAGGTTCGTCGCTACTATTGGTTGTAGAGCGTTATATTACTATCGCTCTAGAGGCGACTAGCGTGTTCTTCTACTTTTCTTCGAGCAACGGCTAGGCTAACTACTGCCTAAGGTACACTATTAGTAACTATCGGAACTAGTAAGTATTGTAGGTTGAAGGCTATAATGAATTCTTTGAACGCGTTACTTAATCCGCTAAGGTAAGCTTGCACTAGGTACGATTCGGGTAGTGCTAGTCGTTCGTGAATTGCGACTATTCCGTCGTGAAGTTCGGTGAACTTTGCGCTGTAGTCGGAGATATTAGTGCAGCCGGAGAGTAAGAGTATCGTAAAGCTGTAGTATAGTTCTTAGTAGCGACCTAAGCCGGCAATCTCGAATTCGGGGCGCAATCGTATGTCGATAGCGGTAAGGATAGGTTTATGAATTGCTTTAGCTATTTCGAGAAGTAATCGTACGATCAGACTACAGTATTCCTTTACTAGCGCGTAGGCGCCGAGTTGTTTCTCGCTCTAGCTTTCGAGCCGTAGTTCGTAGGCTTCGTTACTTTCGGCGGGTATCGTTACTACTAGAGTGTTGTCGGTAGCTAGTATGATAGTAACTTCTAGGCGCTTGGTAGGTATGAATTTGCCGGTCGAAACGGTAACGCCGTAGCTACTAAGAATGATTTTGTTAACAATACGCGAGCGCCAAAGTGTCTACTATAGTAGGCTATTAAGGCGAGTGAGTAGTAGCGATCGTGTGTTGTTAGACATAATAATAGTAATAGAGCTATCGATTGTAAAGTGTACGCGGAAGTGATTTGATAGTGATCGTAATGAGCGTGTTTTTCGTAGTCGTAATAGGAGTATATACTATTCGAGTATTAGTATCGATTGTTTCTTTACGTAGATATAGATTGTTATCGTCGTCGCTATTGTCTCTCGCTTATGTCCGATTGATTCAGCTATCCGTAATTCGTATTACTACGTAACTCCATTTTTTCTTGTTTTTCTTCGTTTGGTGTCGTAAATCGGTCGGTTTCCGTGTTTGCTGTATATCGGTCTGTTTCTGCATGTTTGCTGTACGCTGTATGTTGGTATAGACGTGTTATCGATAGGTTAGTAGATATTTTGTAATATAGTATATTAGTGTAGTAGTGTAGGTTGGAAGTTCGTATAGTTCGAAGTTCTATAGTAGGGTGCACGTAACTGTCGCATAACACGTTCGTATAGTACGATTGGTTCACTCGTAACTGTCGAATAACACGTCGTATTGTTTGATTGGTTCGGTTCTTATCCGAGATTGTGAGTTATATCTTAGAAGCTTCTAGTACAGTTCTTGTAGCCTAAGGCTATACGTTTATCTAATACTAGTATAGAATATACGCGCAGACCGAATTGGGAAGGTTGTTTTTTCTAGTAATATGTAATATAGAAACCTGCGGAATTCCGGGCTTATAACCTATTGAAGTGAATGAATAAGTTGCATGGTTTTTTGATTAAGTGTCTGTCTAGTAGATATATATATGTGTGTGCTGACTCATGTGTGTGTCTGTTTGTATCAAACAGATCTCATAAGTCATGTATCACGTAGTTTGGAAGTTACTTGAGTCATGTATACTAATATACTCTAGGTCAGACACCTAATATACCTAGGTCACATAATATACCTAATGTACCTAGTATGCCTAGGGTATCTGATATGCCTGACATGTGTGTCACGTGTGTAGGTCAGCTGACATAGGTTACCTGACATGCCTGAGTTCTGTAGTTCTATCAATATATACTACATTTACCAAACCTTGACCTACGTTACTAGTCCTTAGTAATTGAATACGGAATTACGTACCTACGGAACCGATTACTATATCGTAGATTGATAGTTACTCCGTACGAGGTATAGATAGGCAACAAGCCGCACCTCGCTAATATACGAATTATCGGCTGCAAAGTATACGTCTATCGATTAGCTGCCGATATAAACAAATTAATTGGTACTAAGGCTAGAATCGAATAGTTACTAGGGTTCAAAGGTAACGGGCACTACCTCGTTACTTCCGAAAACCCTAGGCGTCTATAATAGCGCTTCGACGTAGACTTCGATAAACTATACCCTAACTATACTAGCGTTACTACGAGCGATAGTAACAACGCAGATAATACGGTAGTAGAGCTAGGGGGAGACAAAGAAACAGCTCAACAACTAATTACTTCTACTTAACAAACAATTACTTCCGCTAATACCCCGGCTAAATCCGGGGGGTTACTAGAAAAATCGGGTCTATCTACAAAGCGACTAGTAATAGGTTACCTACTATTATCAAAAAGAACACGCCCTATAACGAGCGACAGTTACTATAGCTACGAGTCACTATAGATAGGCTACGAGTCTACGAACTACGAGTCTACGAACTACGAGTTACGAGACTACGAGTTACTATAGTTAGGCTACGAGCAATTACTACTATCTATACCTCCGGGTTACGTATCAAATATACGGCCCAAAACAATCGGTATTAACGCGCTATTAGCCGAACTTATTCAAGAAGGCAAACGATAGCGCAAACCGAGACACCTTTACTAGTATTACTAAAGTAACGCTTCTAGCGCTTAGTTCAACCTGTTACTCCTTATACTTATAAGCTATTTACTAGCTACTAAACTATACGAGCCGTCTTTATACGACGACGCCAAGCTCTATAGTAGTAGATAGAGTAACTAGAAGCTAGCGCTAGACGACGAACACCGATTACTATAGCGCAACGCTGTGTAGCGAGTAATTAAACGATCGGAAGCAACTAGTAAGATCCTTAAGGGTAGATAGGTCTTCAAGATCAAACGAATCGGTGAAATAGTAAAGTATAAGTATCGCTAGGTAGTAAAAGGTTTTATACAAGATAGTAACTACCTCGAAACCTACGCGTTAGTAGTAAAGCCTATAAGCTACAAAGCACTATTCGCTATCGCTATAGCTAGAGATTACGAAATCGAGTAGATAGATATAAAGATAGTATTTCTTTACGGTACCCTCGACGGTAAAGAGCCTATCTATATAGAATAACCGGACGGATTTACCGACGGAACTAACAACGTATACTTACTACTCAAAGCACTATATAGACTCCGATAGTTACCTCGCATTTAGTACGCTATATTAACTACGTACCTCGAAGCGGCCGGATTCACTATACTAGACGCCGATATAAGCGTTTTCGTTAAGGGCGAGACGTTTATTGTAGTCTACGTAGACGACTTACTTATCGTTGGACTATATATTACCGAAATTAATAGCGTAAAGAAACACCTTAGCGAACGATTCGAGATAAGTAACTTAGGCCTATACTATTACTATCTAGGCATAACTATTAGACGAAACCGCGCTATACGTACTATTTACCTAAGCTAGAGTAACTATATCGAGCAGTTCTTAAAGAAATACGATATATAGAACAACGTAAAGATCAAAGCTATTCTACTCGATCCGAGCCGAAAACTAATACCTATACCGGACGGCTATCAAGCCGTAGACGCGTTCCGGACTAAGTACTAGAGCGTAGTAGGTGTAACAGCTAGGTTCCCCTGAACCTGCACAAGCCTGCATAACCCTGACCGCCTGTATATATAGGCTGCGGGCCTACATAAGGTGATCCACCCGGATGGCCGGACTATCGAGGTTCCGAGAGGAATTTACCTCGGACCTCGGACGGCCTCGCATGCGGAGCGCAGGGGCAGCGCATGCGTATATTAGTCTACTCGTACCCCTTCATTCGGGAGGGCAAGAATTAGTTTGTGCACTTTCCTACGCGGTAGGAAAGAGGACTCTATACATCGCTATACACCCCCTCTTACATTTCTAATTCTTCTACCTTTCTAAAGGGTAGTGATCTATAGAGGTCTATCCAATCCAATGGCTCTACGACCAACTCGCAATATACCCGTACCCGCTGCGTAGGTAGGCCGCGTTACGGGCGAAGTAGTAGACGACGAACCTCCTTAGGGAGAACCGTTAGCCTCTACAGAGACCGAAGGCTACCCCTAGTAGGAAGCGCAACCTTAGGCGCAACCTTACCAACTAGGAGAGGAAGTCCCTCTACGAGAGACTCCCTCTGCCTAGCTTGGACTCGTACCCGAGGCGTAGGCGAGACTTACGCAACTCGAGCAGGCCAACAATAGGCTACGCGAGGAGATAGCTCTTCGAGCCGCCGAAGAGGAGCACCAACGTCTGCTACGGCAGTACGCTTAACTAAGCCTTCGAGGTACCTTAGCGACACGCACCCTATCGATACGGACACCGTCTATATCACTCGTACTAGAACAGCCGTCTGACTCCGAGGAGGACGACGTAGTTCGTACGAGCGACCTGCGAGTCGCCCGCGACTCGTATTCTACCCGTAGGCCTAAGGTTCGTAAACTAAAGGCTTTCAAGGGAGAAACCGATAAAGAATGTCGCGAGTTCATCCGCAGCTTGGAGATCATCTTTCTTAACAGCCCGCGAGAGTATCGTACCGATATAGACAAGGTACTGTACGGAATCATATAGCTCGCAGGCGAAGCGTAGGAGACGTAGTATAATAAGTACGACAATAGCAAGCCCCCTAACGGTTATACTTGGAGTGACTTCAAGGAGTGGTTATACAACGTTGTCGGTAACTAGTCGAATCGCCTAATCGGGGTAATAATCGACTACGACAAGGCTAAGTAGGGCCCCGAGCAGGGGGTACGCTACTTCGCCGGTTAGCTTAGGCATTTGGAAGCCTAACTCGGTAACTACACCGAGGCGCAACTGACTCGCTACCTCCTCGCCAAGTTGAAGCCGTCGCTTCGCAAGGACATCGTCAAGGGTTATAAGATCCCTACCAAGCGTACCGATCTTGTCGCCCTAGCTCGTCGCCTAGAGCAGGCCGACCTTTCTCTTTCCGTCCGTTAGAAGGACGATTATTACGGCCGTCGCGATAATAGCGCGCAGGGCAAACGCAAGCGTACCGAGAGTAACGTACCTAAGCGTCGTAACGACCGTAGCGACCGCAGCAAGAGCCGTAGTAGTCGTAGCGGAGGTAATAGCAAAGCATCCTCTAGCTCTACCGTACCTAGGCATAAGAACCTTGAGTATTACTTATACAAGAAGAAGGGTCATATCGCTTCCGACTCTATCTGCCCTAACTACGCGGACCGTAAGAAGTCTTCGAATGCGGTCCGCAAGGTAACCGCAGCCGACTCGCAGTCTGATCCAAAAAAAGGCAAGGTATCGGAGAAAAGTCGCGACCTCTAGATACTGAACTCGAGTACGGCGACGACCTATTGCCTATCTAGGCACACTATACCCGTACGCTCAACGGAGCAGTCGACGCGTATAATAAGCGCGTAGCAGCGACTATGATCTTAGACGACGCCGCCGACATCAACGTAGTGTCTCGTAGCTTTATACTGCAGCATAGCTTGGCCCGTCGTCAAAATGCTATCCTTCCCCTAGTAACGTCC
The DNA here is from genome assembly GCA_000291705.1 of Sphaerulina populicola P02.02b. Classification (NCBI taxonomy): domain Eukaryota; kingdom Fungi; phylum Ascomycota; class Dothideomycetes; order Mycosphaerellales; family Mycosphaerellaceae; genus Sphaerulina; species Sphaerulina populicola. Next base: position 16,112 of record JH792547.1, read on the forward strand.
TTTATAGGGCAAATAGGCTACTGCTACGGTGCGTACTACCTACGCATTATACTCGCAGACTCTACGGGCAAGGAACGCACGTCGGGAGGCTTGTTCTACGCCTACGACACACTAGAGCCGAACCTGATCTTAGGCCGCCTATAGAGGCATAACTAACAAGTAATAGTTAGTAGCGCGACTGATAAGTGGCGCTACGGAGGAGAGTTCTTCAAAGTGTAGTATTAAGACGCCTCGGAGTTCTACAAGAACATATCCAAAGCGTCGTATGTCTACGCTGTTATAGTACGCAAGATAGAAGCAGGCGTTACGCTACTAGACATCCTAGCGGAGTATCGTAACTTCTAAGACGTATTGCTTCCTACGGAAGAATAGCGCAGCAAACCTATAGACGGCGCAGAGTATGCGATTGACCTGCGACCCGGCACCGTACCGCCCTTCCGACTATTGTACTATTAGTTAGGCACTAAACTGGACTACCTTCACAAGTATATCGTAAGTGCTCTAGAGTATAACTAGATCGAGGGTAGCCTATTAGAAGCAGGTGTACTAGTGTTGTTCGTACCTAAGAAGGACGGAACTCTGCGGCTGTATGTCGACTATCGTAGTCTGAACGATATTACCGTTAAGAATCGACACCCTCTGCCCCTTATAGGCGAGACGCTAGACAGGCTTATAGGAGCCGAATGGTTTACCTGTCTCGACCTTGCGGACGCGTACCATCGTATCCGCATCAAGCTAAGCGACCGCTGGAAGACTGCGTTTCGTACGCGCTACGGTCACTTCCAGTACAAGGTCATGCCCTTTAGCCTGACTAACGCCCTAGTAACCTTCCAAGCTTATATCAACCGTGCCCTAGGCGGGTTGGTAGATATAATCTGCGTCGTCTACCTAGATAACATCCTTATCTATAGCAAGACGCGCGAGCAGCATATGAAGGACGTGCGCACAGTGCTTAAGAGGCTTAGGCGCTTCGTACTCTACGCGCAACTAAGGAAGTGCAAGTTCTTCCGCAAGGAGGTTGACTACCTTGGGTTTGTCGTAACTACTAGCGGCGTAGCTATAGACCCTAGTAGGGTAGACGCAATCAAGGCGTAGCTAACACCTACTACCTTGACGGAGGTGCAATCCTTCCTAGGCTTCGCGAACTTCTATCGCAGGTTTATCTTCGAATACTCGAGGGTAGTAGCTCCGTTAATAGTACTATCCAAAGGAGCCGTTAAAGGGAAGAAGCCTAGGCCTATCAACTAGGGCGTAGCCGAAGAGCATACGTTCTAGGAGATCAAATTGCGGTTCCAGCAAGCACCTCTATTGAGGCACTACGACCCGGCGTTACGGCTGCGCATCGAAAGCGATGCTTCTACGTTTGCAATTGTAGGCGTACTAAGTTAGCTCTTTGGCTTAGAGTGGTACCCTATTGCCTTCTACTCCCGGAAGATAATACCCGCCGAGTACAACTACGAGACGCACGACTCGGAGCTGCTAGTAGTAGTAGAGTCGTTCAAGATATAGCGACCATACTGCGAAGGCGCTTAGTATACGGTTAAGGTGCTTGTCGATTACGCGAACCTACGTAGGTTCATAGGCGTAAAGAAGCTTATAGGCAGGCAGGCTAGATAGGCTATATTCCTTGCGGCGTTCGATTTTACAATTACCTATCAAGCCGGCAAGAAGAATCCAGCGGACGCGCCGTCGCGGCGCAGTAACTACGCACAAGAGTCGCAAGAGGTAACCAACCTCCTGCCTACCTTGCAGACGAAGCTGCAGTTGTAGGACGGTCGTACGATAGAAGCAGACTACCCGAAGGTAGCCCGCATCCGTATAACCTGCGAGCGTATGTACCGCGAGTAGCGACAGGCTGAATTCCCTAAGTAGTGTAGCAACATACAGTAGAGCTATACGTTACTAATGCGTATTACAAGAGTGATTGCGTAGGACGACCATCCGTACGCTAACGTATCAGACCTGATCCTCGGTTACATACGCGCCCTAGTTCAGTCCGAACCGGAAGCCCGCGCAGTGTACGAGCAGGCGATAAGCAACCAAGGCACATACGATAAGTATACGGCTCGTAATAGGAACCTGTAGGTCGGAGAGGCACTATATGTGCCTAAGGACTACGCACTTAGAGCGCAGATTATGCGTATACACTACGACGACCCGTTAGCTAGGCACTTTAGCAAGGACAAAACGATCGCTTTGATCCGTCGGAAGTATTTCTAGCTAGGCATGTCTACCGAGGTGTCCGAGTACGTCGTAGAGTGCGACTTATGCTAGAAGGCAAAGGCGAGGCGCTATCGCCCCTACGGCGAGCTGACTGCGCTGCCGATGCCTAAGAGGCCGTTCTAGGAACTAACCTAGGACTTTATTACGGACCTTCCGCCTAGCAAGCGAGGCGATAGCGTATACGATACGATCCTAGTAATCGTCGACAGGTATACGAAGATGGTTACGTTCGTGCCTACTACCAAGAAGTGTACTAGCGTAGATCTCGTCGATATCCTCGTCTATAAGATTGTCCGTCGTTTTGGCTTACCCGCGGGTATAGTGAGCGATCGCGGATCGGTGTTCACGTCGCAGTTCTAGGCCGACTTCTGTTATAAAGCGTAGGTTAAACGCAGGCTAAGCACAGCTTTCTACGCTCAAACTGACGGCCAAACGGAACGGATGAATCAAGTAGTAGAGACCTACTTGCGTATCTACTACTCAGAGTAGCAGGACGACTAGGCAGGTATGCTTACTTAGGCCGAGTTCGCCTGTAATAACAGTAACTATACTATCTTGAAGATGTCCCCGTTCAAAGCCTTGTATGGTTTTAACCCGGAGCTAGCGACTCGTACGAGAGACGCTCGGGGCGAGCTTTTGGAAAGGGAGGTACCGGCCGTAGCTAATACTATAGAACGGCTGAAAAGGAACTACGAGACCCTAACCGAACGCTAGCGACGCGCAAGCGAAGCGCAGAAGAAGTACTTCGACGAGAAGTATACCTTAATAAGCTTCAATATCGGAGACATAGTATTGTTGTCTACTAAGAACCTTCGGCTAAAGGTACCTACTAAGAAGTTCGCTAATAAGTTCGCTAGACCGTTCAAGGTTATCGACGTTGTCGGTAAGCAGGCGTATCGCCTAGCACTCCTAGCTAGATCGCTAATCTACAATATGTTCTATATCTTATACCTTAAGCCCTATCGGAGTCGCGCAGGAGAAGCGTATAAGGGCAGCTTGCCGCTCGTAGACGAAGAGGGCCTCTACGAGGTAGAGAAGATCCTAGGGATACGCCTAAGGAAAGGCGTAAGGCAGTACTTGGTTCGCTAGCGTAGCTAGCCCGAGGAATTTGACTAGTAGGAACCTGAAGAGTATGTAGGCGAATGTGCCGCGCTCGACGAGTTCGAGGCGCAGCCGAAGCGCACTAGAAAAGCACGTAAGTAGCTACGTAAGTAGAATAGTGCATTAGCAAGTTATCTATCGTAATACCTTATACAGTAGGGCTTCTACCGTAATACTACATATAGTAAGGACTCCCGTCGTAATACCTTACGTAGTGAGAACCCCGTCGTGATTCTATAGTAGCGAAGACAACGTTTGATTGATAAATATATAATCGAGCAAAAACGCACCAAAGCAGAAAATAGAACACGCGCGCGCAAGGCGCAAGAGAGACGCACCCGCCGCCTATAGGGTCCCTGACTCTATAGACGACAACGGCGAGGTCGTCTCCCTCCTCCTGCGTTTCCGACTGCTACTCGCAGCCGGGGCAATAGCAGGCGTAGGCACAGGCGCAGGCGTAGCAGCCGAAACCGGATTAGTACCGAAGACACTAGCGAGCGCGGTGTCGTCGTCGTCGTCGTCGCCGTCGTCGTCGCTATTGTAGTCCTTACCGGACTGGTCCGGCTCCCAATTACCCCGTTCGGGGAAGGCCGTAGCTACAGACGCGTCTAGGGCAGCCCTAGACGCGCCGGCTATACGAGCTATCTGCGAGACGCGTAAGCACGCGTAGGTAAAGGCAGGGGCAAGGGTAAGGAGACTTACTTCGTACTGCAGCTCGAAGATGCCCTATAGGGTACTAGTAGCTTTCGCTACCTCTAACAGCCCTGTAGCGGCGAGTGCGCTACTAGCCGTAGGCGCGGTACTACTCTCTACGCCCCCTTTCTTGGGTGTATTATACATACCTACGGACTTCCCCTTGTTCGAAGCGAACACTCGTTTACTCTAGGCGATAGCCTTACCTAGCCGATTAAGGCGACGCCTTAGTTGGTCCGCGCGAGGGCTAGGAACAGTAGCCTTCGTATAGGAGGCGCGCAAGACGAGCAGGTACTAAGCCTAACGGATCAAATTTGGATCCGTTAAGCGCTTACACTTGTACCGACCCTTAGCGCAGCGAGCACACTTCTTCTTCAAGCCTGGCGCTAAGGCAGCGTTATAGGCTAGGGTAAGAACCCCCGATCCCTCGGCTAGCGAGAAGTTAGACAGCTGAGCGCATAACAAGCGCACGAGTAGCGTAGTACAACTTACTCTTCTATATGTGCGTAATACACCGGAGGCAGTATACCCCCCTACCGTTATCGGCGCCGCTAGAGGCGACGTCGCGAGGCGGACGGGTGATCGCCGTCCGAGCCGCGGTCTTAGGTAGCATTATGCCGAAAAGGGAGTTGGTGCGTATGTATGTGCGTATAGTGTGCGTTCGTGCTGCGAGGCGAGAGCGAAGCGGAAAACGGGCAAAGTAAGAAAACTAGAGGAGAGACAAGCAGCAGGCGAGGGAAAAGCACTTCTATATTATACTAGCGTTGCTAGGTAATAGAATGTTTGCTAGCCTTGTTTGTTACTGTATGCAGCTATGTTTGTTGTTACCGTCGCGTTCTATACTATACGTAGAATGTAGAATGCGGAATGCCCGTAACCCCTAGGATTTCCTGCTATAGCGACTAACCTACGGAATGCATGCGTGTTACGTACGTCGCTAGGGGCAGCTCTATTAGGGAGAGGAGATAATTGTAACAGCCAGGTTCCCCTAAACCTGCACAAGCCTACATAACCCTAACCGCCTGTATGCATAGGCTGCGGGCCTGCATAAGGTAATCTACCCGGATGGCCGGACTATCGAGGTTCCGAGAGGAATTTACCTCGGACCTCGGACGGCCTCGCATACGGAGCGCAGGGGCAGCGCATGCGTATATTAGTCTACTCGCACCCCTTCATTCGGGAGGGCAAGAATTAGTTTGTGCACTTTCCTACGCGGTAGGAAAGAGGACTCTATACATCGCTATACACCCCCTCTTACAGTAGGGTCGCTTATATACGCTATACTAGGGACGCGCCTAGACATTGCCTACGTAGTGTTAGTAGTAAGTCGATTCGCTAGTAACCCTACGAGCGAGTACTACGTAGTAGTAACGGATATCTTTCGTTACCTCCGCGGCACTATCTATTACGAGCTTACCTTTACTAGCGAACTTACTAACCTTTACGGCTATAACGACTCCGATTAGGCCGGCGACACCGATACGAGACGATCAACCGCCGGTTATACGTTTAACCTAGGTAGCGGCGCTATTACGTAGAGCTCGAAACGATAGCCTACGGTAGTACTTTCTACCTACGAAGCCGAACTAATAGGCTAGACCTAAGCATATAAAGAGGCGATTTGGTTAAGACGGCTATTAGAACAGTTAGGTAAAGAGCAGGCGCAAGCGATAGTAATCTTTGGTAATAACGTAGGGGCAATCGCACTCGCGAAGAACCTATAAGTATATTACTCGCGGACAAAACATATCGCTATTCAAGAGCGCTAGCAATACGAGAAGATAGATAGTAAAGAGGTAGACATTCAATAGACACCGACGAACCGTATAGTCGTAGACGGGCTTACGAAGCTACTACTACGACTAGTATTCGTAGAGTTTAGAAAAGCTCTTAGGGTATACGAGAGTAGGCAATAGTAACTACTGCACGATAGTAGTAACGAGTCGATTATACGATCGCTCGACTATACGACTTTACGATTATAGTAAAGAGTCGATTGTAGTAATAAAACAATACCTATAACAACTAATACCCTTTTCGAGCGCTCTTATTAGCCGGAACGGATTAATGCCTTAGTACTAAGGTAGGGGGATGTTAATAGAACTACAGAACTTAGGTATATTAGGTAACCTATATTAGCTAACCTACATACGTAAGACATGTTAGGCATATTAGATACCCTAGGCATACTAGGCAC
>JH792547.1:30782-42848 GCA_000291705.1 Sphaerulina populicola P02.02b
CTCTAGAATATATATATATATATATATAGAATAGACTATATATATAGAACAGACTATATATATATAGAATAGACTATATATATATATAGCTATAATAGCTAGGTTCCCCTAAACCTATATAACCTATATAACCCCTAACTGCCTATATGTATAGCCGTAGGCCTATATAAGCTAATCTACCCGGATAGCCGGAGTAGCGAGGTTCCGAGAGGAATTTACCTCGGACCTCAGACGGCCTCGTATATAGTACGCAGGCGTAGCGTAGGCGTATATTAGTCTACTCGTACCCCTTTATTCGGAAGGGTAAGAATTAGTTTGTATACTTTCCTACGCGGTAGGAAAGAGGACTCTATACATCGCTATATACCCCCTCTTATATTTCTAATTCTTCTAACCTTTCTAAAGGGTAGTAATCTATAGAGGTCTATCTAACCTAATAGCTCTACGACCAACTCGCAATATACCCGTACCTACTACGTAGGTAGGCCGCGTTACGGGCGAAGTAGGAGACGACGAACTTCCTTAGGGAGAAGCGTTAGCCTCTATAGAGACCGAAGGCTACCCCTAGTAGGAAGCGTAGCCTTAGGCGCAACCTTACTAACTAGGAGAGGTAGTCCCTCTACGAGAGACTCCCTCTACCTAGCTTAGACTCGTACCCGAGGCGTAGGCGAGACTTATAGAACTCGAGCAGGCTAATAATAGGCTACGCGAGGAGATAGCCCTTTAGGCCGCCGAAGCGGAGTATTAGCGGCTACTACGATAGTACTCCTAAATAAGCCGTACCCTATCGATACGGACACCGTCTATATTACTCGTACTAGAATAGTAGTCTAACTCCGAGGAGGACGATATAGTTCGTACGAGCGACCTACGAGTCGCCCGCGACTCGTATTCTACCCGTAGCCCTAAGGTTCGTAAACCGAAGGCTTTTAAGGGAGAAACCGACAAAGAGTATCGCGAGTTTATCCTTAGCTTAAAGATTATCTTTCTTAACAGCCCGCGAGAGTATCGTACCGATATAGACAAGGTACTATACGGAATTATATAGCTCGTAGGCGAAGCGTAGGAGACGTAGTATAATAAGTACGACAATAGTAAGCCCCCTAACGGTTATACCTAGAGTAACTTCAAGGAGTAGTTATATAACGTTGTCGGTAACTAGTCGAATCGCCTAATCGGGGTAATAATCGACTACGATAAGGCTAAGTAGGGCCCCGAGTAGGGGGTACGCTACTTCGCCGGTTAGCTTAGTTATTTAGAAGCCTAACTCGGTAACTATACCGAAGCGCAATTAACTCGCTACCTCCTCGCTAAGTTGAAGCCGTCGCTTCGTAAGGATATCGTTAAGGGTTATAAGATCCCTACTAAGCGTACCGACCTTGTCGCCCTAGCTCGTCGCCTAGAGCAGGCCGACCTTTCTCTTTCCGTCCGTTAGAAGGACGATTATTACGGCCGCCGCGATAACAGCGCGTAGGGCAAACGCAAGCGTACCGAGAGTAACGTACCTAAGCGTCGTAACGACCGTAGCGACCGCAGCAAGAGCCGTAGTAGTCGTAGCGGTAGAGGCAATAGTAAAGTATCCTCTAGCTCTACCGTACCTAGGTATAAGAACCTTAAGTATTACTCGTACAAGAAGAAGGGTTATATCGCTTCCGACTCTATCTGCCCTAACTATAGTAACCGTAAGAAGTCTTCGAACGCGGTCCGTAAGGTAACCGTAGCCGACTCGTAGTCTAATCCAAAAAAAGGCAAGGTATCGGAGAAGAGTCGCGACCTCTAGATATAGAACTCGAGTACGGCGACGACCTATTGCCTATCTAGGTATACTATACCCGTACGCTTAAGGGAGCAGTCGACGCGTATAACAAGCGCGTAGTAGCGACTATAATCTTAGACGACGCCGCCGATATCAATATAGTATCTTGTAGCTTCGTACTATAGTATAGCTTAACCCTTCGTCAAAACGCTATTCTTTCCCTAGTAACGTCCTTTATAGGGCAAATAGGCTACTACTACGGTACGTACTACTTGCGTATTATACTCGTAGACTCTACGGGCAAGGAACGTACGTCGGGAGGCTTGTTCTACGCCTACGACACACTAGAGCCGAACTTGATCTTAGGCCGCCTATAGAGGCGTAACTAATAGGTAATAGTTAGTAGCGCAACTAATAAGTAGCGCTACGGAGGAGAGTTCTTTAAAGTATAGTATTAAGACGCCTCGGAGTTCTATAAGAATATATCTAAAGCGTCGTATATCTACGCTATTATAGTACGCAAGACAGAAGCAGGCGTTACGCTACTAGACATCCTAGCGGAGTATCGTAACTTCTAAGACGTATTACTTCCTACGGAAGAATAGCGTAGCAAGCCTATAGACGGCGTAGAGTATACGATTAACCTGCGACCCGGTACCGTACCGCCCTTCCGACTATTGTACTATTAGTTAGGTACTAAACTAGACTACCTTTATAAGTATATCGTAAGTACTCTAGAGTATAACTAGATCGAGGGTAGCCTATTAGAAGCAGGTATACTAGTATTGTTCGTGCCTAAGAAGGACGGAACCTTGCGGCTTTGTATCGACTATCGTAGTCTAAACGATATTACTATCAAAAATCGATACCCTCTGCCCCTTATAGGCGAGACGCTAGATAGGCTTATAGGAGCCGAATAGTTTACCTATCTCGACCTTACGGACGCGTACTATCGTATCCGTATCAAGCTAAGCGACCGCTAGAAGACTGCGTTCCGTACGCGCTACGGTTACTTCTAGTACAAGGTTATGCCCTTTGGGCTAACTAACGCCCTAGTAACCTTCTAAGCTTATATTAACCGTACCCTAGGCGGGTTAGTAGATATAATCTGCGTCGTCTACCTAGATAACATCCTTATCTATAGCAAGACGCGCGAGCAGTACGTAAAGGACGTACGTACGGTGCTTAAGAGGCTTAGGCGCTTCGTACTCTACGCGTAATTAAGGAAGTGCAAGTTCTTCCGTAAGGAGGTTAACTACCTTAGGTTTATCGTAACTACTAGCGGCGTAGCTATAGACCCTAGTAGGGTAGACGCAATCAAGGCGTAGCTAATACCTACTACCTTAACGGAGGTGTAATCCTTCCTAGGCTTCGCGAACTTCTATCGTAGGTTCATCTTCGAATATTCGAGGGTAGTAGCTCTATTAATAGTACTATCTAAAGGAGCCGTTAAAGGGAAGAAGCCTAGGCCTATTAACTAGGGCGCAGCCGAAGAGTATACGTTCTAGGAGATCAAATTGCGGTTCTAGTAAGTACCTCTATTAAAGCACTACGACCCGGCGTTACGGCTGCGTATCGAAAGCGATACTTCTACGTTTGCAATTATAGGCGTACTAAGTTAACTCTTTAGCTTAGAATAGTACCCTATTGCCTTCTACTCTCGGAAGATAATCCCCGCCGAGTACAACTATAAGACGTACGACTCGGAGCTACTAGTAGTAGTAGAGTCGTTCAAGATATAGCGACTATACTACGAAGGCGCTTAGTATACGGTTAAGGTGCTTGTCGATTACGCGAACCTACGTAGGTTTATAGGCGTAAAGAAGCTTACAGGTAGGTAGGCTAGATAGGCTATATTCCTTGCGGCGTTCGATTTCACAATTACCTACTAAGCCGGCAAGAAGAATCTAGCGGATGCGCCGTCGCGGCGTAGTGACTACGTACAAGAGTCGCAAGAGGTAACCAACCTCCTACCTACCTTATAGACGAAGCTATAGTTGTAGGACGGTCGTACGATAGAAGTAGACTATCCGAAGGTAGCTCGCATCCGTATAACCTACGAGCGTATATACCGCGAGTAGCGATAGGTTTAATTCCCTAAGCAGCGTAGCAATATATAGTAGAGCTATACGTTACCTATACGTATTATAAGAGTAATTGCGTAGGATAACTATCCGTACGCTAACGTATTAGACCTGATCCTCGGTTATATACGCGCCCTAGTTCAGTCCGAACCGGAAGCCCGCGTAGTGTACGAGCAGGCGATAAGCAACTAAGGTATATACGATAAGTATACGGCTCGTAATAGGAACCTATAGGTCGGAGACGCACTATACGTGCCTAAGGACTACGTACTTAGAGCGCAGATTATACGTATACACTACGACGACCCGTTAGCTAGGCACTTTAGTAAGGACAAAACGATCGCTTTAATCCGTCGGAAGTATTTCTAGCTAGGTATATCTACCGAGGTATCCGAGTACGTCGTAGAGTGCGACTTATACTAGAAGGCAAAGGCGAGGCGCTATCGACCGTACGGCGAGCTAACTGCGCTGCCGATGCCTAAGAGGCCGTTCTAAGAACTAACCTAGGACTTTATTACGGACCTTCCGCCTAGTAAGCGAGGCGATAGCGTATATAATACGATCCTTATAATCGTCGTCAGGTATACGAAGATAGTTACGTTCGTGCCTACTACTAAGAAGTACACTAGCGTAGACCTCGTCGATATCCTCGTCTATAAGATTGTCCGTCGTTTTAGCTTACCCGCGGGTATAGTAAGCGATCGCGGATCGGTATTTACGTCGTAGTTCTAGGCCGACTTCTATTATAAAGCGTAGGTTAAACGTAGGCTAAGTACAGCCTTCTACGCTCAAACGGACGGCTAAACGGAACGGATAAATTAAGTAGTAGAGACCTACTTACGTATCTACTACTTAGATTAGTAGGACGACTAGGCAGGTATACTTACTTAGGCCGAGTTCGCCTATAATAATAGTAACTATACTATCTTAAAGATGTCCCCGTTCAAAGCCTTATATAGTTTTAACCCGGAGCTAGCGACTCGTACGAGAGACGCTCGGGGCGAGCTTTTGGAAAGGGAGGTACCGGCCGTAGCTAATACTATAGAACGGCTAAAGAGGAACTACGAGACCCTAACCGAACGCTAGCGACGCGCAAGCGAAGCGTAGAAGAAGTACTTCGACGAGAAGTATACTCTAATAAGCTTTAACGTCGGAGATATAGTATTGTTGTCTACTAAAAACCTTCGGCTAAAGGTACCTACTAAGAAGTTCGCCGATAAGTTCGCTAGACCGTTCAAGGTTATCGACGTTATCGGAAAGTAGGCGTATTACCTAGTACTCCTAGCTAGATCGCTGATCTATAATATATTCTATATCTTATACCTTAAGCCCTATCGGAGTCGCGTAGGAGAAGCGTATAAGGGTAGCTTGCCGCTCGTAGACGAAGAGGGCCTCTACGAGGTTAAGAAGATCTTAGGAATACGCCTAAGGAAAGGCGTAAGGCAGTACTTAGTACGCTAGCGTAGCTAGCCCGAGGAATTTGATTAGTAGGAACCTAAAGAGTATATAGGCGAATATACCGCGCTCGACGAGTTCGAGGCGTAGCCGAAGCGTACTAGAAAAGCACGTAAGTAGCTACGTAAATAGTGCTTTAGCAAGTTATCTACCGTAATACCTTATATAGTAAGACTTCCGCCGTAATACCTTATATAGTAAGAACCCCGTCGTAATTCTATAGTAGCAAAACAACTTTGATTAATAAATATATAATCGAGCAAAACGCACTAAAGCAGAAAATAGAATACGCGCGCGCGAGGCGCAAGAGAAACACACCCGCCTATAGAGTCCCCGACTCTAGGGACGACAACGGCGAGGTCGTCTCCTTCCTCCTACGCTTCCGACTACTACTCGCAGCCGGGGCAATAGTAGGCGTAGGTATAGGCGCAGGCGTAATAGCCGGAACCGGATTAGTACCGAAGACACTAGCGAGCGCGGTGTCGTCGTCGTCGTCGTCGCCGTCGTCGCTACTATAGTCCTTACCGGACTAATCCGGCTCCTAATTACCCCGTTCGGGGAAGGCCGTAGCTATAGACGCGTCTAGGGTAGCCCTAGACGCGCCGGCTATACGAGCTATCTACGAGACGCGTAAGTACGCGTAGGTAAAGGCAAGGGTAAAGGAGACTTACTTCGTACTACAGCTCGAAGATACCCTATAGGGTACTAGTAGTCTTCGCTACCTCTAACAGCCCCGTAGCGGCGAGTACGCTACTAGCCGTAGGCGCGGTACTGCTCTCTACGCCCCCTTTCTTAGGTATATTATATATTGAAGTGAATGAATAAGTTGTATAGTGTTTTTGATTGAGTGTCTGTCTAGTAGATATATATATGTATATACTGACTTATATGTGTATCTGTTTGTATCAAACAGATCTTATAAGTTATGTATTACGTAGTTTGGAAGTTACTTAAGTTATGTATACTAATATACTCTAGGTCAGACACCTAACATACCTAGGTTATATAATATGCCTAATATGCCTAGTATACCTAGGGCATCTAATATGTCTTACGTATATAGGTTAGCTAATATAGGTTACCTAATATGCCTGAGTTCTATAGTTCTATTAACATCCCCCTACCTTAGTACTAAGGCATCAATCCATTCCGGCTAATAAGAGCGCTCGAAAAGGGTATCAGTTGTTATAGGTATTGTTTTTATTACTGCAATCGACTCTTCACTACGATCGTAAAGGTCGTACGGTTGTACAGTTATATAATCGACTCGTTACTACTATCGTACGGTCGTTACTACCGTTGTGCGGTTGTTACTACTGCCCGCCCTCGTGTACCCTAAGAGCTTTTCTGAACTCTACGAATGCTAGTCGTAGTAGTAGCTTCGTAAGGCTATCTGCGACTATACGGTTCGTTGGTGTCTATTGAATATCTACCTCTTTACTTTCTATCTTCTCGTACTACTAGCGCTCTTGAATAGCGATATGTTTCGTCCGCGAGTAATATGCCTATAGGTTCTTCGCGAGTATAATAGCCCTAGCGTTATTACCGAAGATCACTGTCGCTTATGCCTGCCCTTTACCTAATTGTTCTAATAGCCGTCTTAACCAAATCGCCTCTTTATATACTTGGGTCTAGCCTATTAGTTCGGCTTCGTAGGTAGAAAGTACTACCGTAGGCTATCGTTTCGAGCTCTACGTAATAGCGCCGCTACCTAGGTTGAACGTATAACCGGCGGTTGATCGTCTCGTATCGGTATCGCCGGCCTAATCGGAGTCGGTATAGCCGTAAAGATCGGTGAGTTCACCGGTGAATGTAAGTTCGTAGTAAATAGTACTACGGAGATAACGGAAGATATCCGTTACTACTACGTAGTATTCGGTCGTCGGGTTACTAGCGAATCGACTTACTACTAACACTGCGTATACAATATCTAGTCGTATGCCTAGTATCGTATATATAAGTAAACCTACTACGCTCTAGTATTTAGTACGGAATACGTCGGCAGCTTAATAGCCGTTCGGCGTAGGGGTTAGTTTTCGACTTGGATCGAGTAGAATAGCTTTGACCTTTACGTTGTTCTATATATCGTGTTTCTTCAAGAACTGCTCGATATAGTTACTCTAGCTTAGGTAAATAGTACGTATAGCGCGGTTTCGTCTAATAGTTATACCTAGATAGTAATAGTATAGGCCTAAGTTACTTATCTCGAATCGGTCGCTAAGGTGTTTCTTTACGCCGTTGATTTCGGTAACGTATAGCCTAACGATAAGTAAGTTATCTACGTAGACTACGATAAATGTCTCGCCCTTTACGAAGACACTTATATCGGCGTCTAGTATCGTGAATCCGGCCGCTTCGAGATACGTAGTTAATATAGCGTACTAAATGCGAGGTAACTATCGTAGTCTATACAGTGCTTTAAGTAGTAAGCATACGTTATTAGTTCCGTCCGTAAATCCGTCCGGTTGTTCTATATAGATAGGCTCTTTACTATCGAGGGTGCCGTAAAGAAACGCTGTCTTTACGTCTATCTGTTCGATTTCGTAGTCTCTAGCTATAGCGATAGCGAATAGTGCCTTGTAGCTTATAGGCTTTACGACTAACGCATAGGTTTCGAGGTATTTACTATCTTGTATAAACCCTTTTACTACCTAGCGGCACTTATACTTTACTTTGTTACTAATCCGTTTGATTTTGAATACCTACCTGCCTTTAAGGATCTTGCTATTGGCTTCTAATCGTTTGATTACTCGCTACACCGCGTTGCGCTATAGTAAATAGTGTTCGTCGTCTAGTACGGGCTTCTAGTTACTCTATCTGCCGCTACGGAGCTTAGCGTCGTCGTATAAAGACGGCTCGTACGGCTCTAAGGCTAGTGAATAGCTTATAAGTATAAGGAGTAATAGGTTGAACTAAGTATTAGAGGCGTTACTTTAGTACTAATAGAGATGTCTCGGTTTGCGCTATCGTTTGCCTTCTTAAATAAGTTCGGCTAAGGGCGCGTTAATACCGATTGTTTTAGGCCGTATGTTTAATACGTAACCCGGAGGAGTAGATAGTAGTAATTGCTCGTAGCCTGACTATAGTAACTCGTAGTCTCGTAACTCGTAGTTCGTAGACTCGTAGTTCGTAGACTCGTAGCCTACCTATAGTAACTCGTAGCTATAGTAACTGTCGCTCGTTATAGGGCGAGTTCTTTTTGATAATAGTAGGTAACCTATTGCTAGTCGCTTTGTAGATAGACCCGCTTTTTCTAGTGACCCCCCGGATTTGTCCGGGGTATTAGCGGAAGTGATTGGTTGTTAAGCTGTTTCTTTGTCTCCCCCTAGCTCTACTACTATATTATCTGCGTCGTTACTGTCGCTCGTAGTAACGCTAGTACAGTTAGGGTATAGTTTGTCGAAGTCTACGTCGAAGCGCTATTGTAGACGCCTAGGGTTCTCGGAAGTAACGAGATAGTGCCCGTTACCTTTGAACCCTAGTAACTATTCGATTCTAGCCTTAGTACCGATTAACTTGTTTATATCGGCAGTTAATCGATAGACGTATACTTTGTAGCCGATAATTCGTATATTAGCAAGGTGCGGTTTGTTGCCTATCTATGCCTCGTATAGAGTAACTATTAACCTACGATATAGTAATCGGTTCCGTAGATACGTAATTCCGTATTCGATTACTAAGGACTAGTAACGTAGGTCAAGGTTTAGTGAATATAGTATAGTAGACTACGTTTTCTGTTCGATTACTTTGTTGTAGGCTTCGGCGATACCGTTCTGTTAGTATTGTTCGGTACTAGACAGGTATAACGTAATCCCCCTATTTCGGAGCTATCTAAGGTAATTGTCGCTTATATTCTTACCCCCCCTATCTTGGATAAGAAGGGTCGTAAAGTATTCGGGGGTACTATTTGTAGTAATGAATTCTTCTATAGTAACTAGCGCGTCGGAGCGTCGTTGAATTGGTTTAGTAACTCCCTACTAGCTCTAGTTATTAATAATACTAACAAAGTATTTGTACCCGTCGAATAACTCGATTGGCGCGTATACTACGTCGGTGTAGATAACGTCCATTTTGTAACGTCCGCGTAGAAGGTAATAAGTATATAGTTTCAATAACTGTCGGCCGAGTACGTAGCTTTTACAGATACAGTAACTATCGTCGCGTATTGCTGTCTCCGTTTCAGACGCTCCTCTTTTGAAGCGTAGGTAGGTAACATTAAACTTTCGGATCGGCGATACTACTATCCGGGCTGCTACGCTTCTTAGTCGGAGCGAGAGACCTCTACTCCGGAAACTGATACCTTAGGTATCAATCGAGCTCCGAGGGTTAGAGAAGGAGATAGGCGTATTGCTTCTATTCCGGTAGCTATAGTTCGGAGTTTGATTAGGCCGCGTTCGCTAAGGTACGCTATTCGCTTATACTATAATCGGAGTAACTTATCTACGGAGTAGGCGGCTCCGTAGAATCCGGTAACTAGTAGTTAAGATAGTTATTCTTAGTGTATGTCTAGTATTAGCAATCTACTAGTAATTGTTATAGTGAACTCGTTACCTCCCTACGTAAAGGTAAGGCCGTTACTAGTTTTCGAGATACTCTAGATATATAGCTACATAGCGTTAAGTAATAGGAGGTTGACGCCTACGCTTAGTAAATACTACGTATTAGGTATCTAGATCTACCTGCTATTTCTGTATCGAATCCGTAACGTACCCTAACCAATTGGTGTAAGTTTAGCGCCGCTAATACTATTAGACACCGCCGTAGAGTCGATAGTGTCGTAGGTTCCGCCGATGAATAGGTCTTTACGACCGATAAGTAATCCGGTCGCTCTACTATCGAGGATAAAGCAATCGTAAAGGTTAATACCTCGGTGAATAGCTATATATTCGCGAGTAGTATCGTAAGATATAAAGTATATAGCTTTACCTATTAGCAATACGTTGTATCGCTCTTTACTCTTTACTACTACTGCCTTGTCTCCAAATACGGCGTCGTCGGTAGTTTTTCGCTTTTTGTCTAACGTAGCGGTAGACGTAGTAGTATTAGCGTTGTTGTTTCGATCGATCTAACCCTAAGGTGCCTTACTAGCGTCTATAGTCTAGTATATACCCTTGTGTCGCTTACTACAGTGTTTACAGACAGGGTAGTCGAAGGTTCGTCGCTACTATTGATTGTAGAGCGTTATATTACTGTCGCTCTAGATGCGACTAGCGTATTCTTCTACTTTTCGTCGTACGACTACTAGGCTAACTACTGCCTAAGGTATACTATTAATAACTGTCGGAACTAGTAAGTACTATAGATTGAAGGCCGTAATGAATTCTTTGAACGCGTTACTTAGTCCGCTAAGGTAAGCCTATACTAGATATAATTCTAGTAGTACTAATCGATCGTAAATAGCGACTATTCTATCGTAAAGTTCGGTGAATTTGGCGCTATAGTCGGAGATGTTAGTACAGCCGGAGAGTAAGAGTATCGTAAAGCTATAGTATAGTTCTTAGTAGCGGCCTAAGCTAGCAATCTCGAATTCGGGGCGTAATCGTATATCGATAGCGGTAAGAATAGGTTCGTAAATTGCTTCGGCTGTTTCGAGAAGTAATCGAGCGATTAGACTATAGTATTCCTTTACTAGCGCGTAGGCGCCGAGTTGTTTCTCGCTCTAGCTCTCGAGCCGCTGTTCGTAGGCCTCGTCGCTCTCGGCGGGTATCGTTACTACTAGAGTATTGTCGGTAGCTAGTATAATAGTAACTTCTGATCGTTTGGTAGGTATGAATTTGCCGGTCGAGACAGTAGTACTATAACTACTAAGAATGATTTTGTTAACAATACGCGAGCGCTAGAGTGTCTACTATAGTAGGCTATCAAGACGAGTAAGTAGTAGCGATCGTATATTGTTAGATATAATAATAGTAATAGCGCTGTCGATAGTAAAGTGTATAAGGAAGTAGTTAATAATCGTAATAAGCGTAATAGGCGTAATAAGCGTAATAAGCGTAATAAGCGTAATAAGCGTAATAAGCGTAATAAGCGTAATAAGCGTAATAAGCGTAATAGACGTAGTCGTAATAGGAGTATATACTATTCGAGTGTTAGTATCGATTTGTCTTTATAGATATAGATTACTATCGTCGTTGCTATTGTCTCGCTTATGTCCGTATCCGTAATTCGTACTACTACGTAACTTTAGTTTTCTTGATTTTTTCTGTTCGGCGTCGTAAATCGGTCGGTTTCCGTATTTGCTATATATCGGTCTGTTTCTGTATGTTTGCTACGCGCTATATATTAGTGTAGGCGTGTTATTAATAGATTGGTAGATATTTTGCGAGATAGTATATTAGTATAGTAGTGTAGGTTAGAAGTTCGTATAGCTCGAAGTTCTATAGTAGGGTGTACGTAACTATTATACGTAACTGTCGCATAATACGTTCGTATAGTACGATTGGTTCGCTCGTAACTATCGAATAACACGTCGTATTGTTTGATTAGTTCGGTTCTTATCCGAGATTGTAAGTTATATCTTAGAAGCTTCTAGTATAGTTCTTGTAGCCTAAGGCTATACGTTTATCTAATACTAGTATAGAATATACGCGCAGACCGAATTAGGAAGGTTGGTTTTTCTAGTAATATATAATATAGAAACCTACGGAATTCCGGGCTTATAACCTATTGAAGTAAATAAATAAGTTGTATAGTGTTTTTGATTGAGTGTCTGTCTAGTAGATATATATATATATATACTAACTTATATGTATGTCTGTTTGTATCAAACAG
>JH792547.1:43193-64860 GCA_000291705.1 Sphaerulina populicola P02.02b
AAATAAATAAGTTGTATAGTGTTTTTGATTGAGTGTCTGTCTAGTAGATATATATATATATATACTAACTTATATGTATGTCTGTTTGTATCAAACAGATCTTATAAGTTATGTATTACGTAGTTTGGAAGTTACTTGAGTTATGTATACTAATATGCTCTAGGTCAGACACCTAATATGCCTAGGTTATATAATATGCCTAATATGCCTAGTATGCCTAGGGTATCTAATATATCTTACGTATATAGGTCAGCTAATATAGGTTACCTAACATGCCTAAGTTCTATAGTTCTATTAACATTATATATACCTACGGACTTCCCCTTGTTCGAAGCGAATACTCGTTTACTCTAGGCGATAGTATTACCTAGCCGAGTAAGGCGACGCCTTAGTTAGTCCGCGCGAGGACTAGGAATAGTAGCCTTCGTATAGGAGGCGCGTAAGGAGAGTAGGTACTAAGCTTAACGGATCAAATTAGGGTCCGTTAGACGCTCGCACTTATGCCGACCCTTAGCGTAGCGAGTATACTTCTTCTTTAAGCCTAGCGCTAGGGCGGCGTTATAGGCTAGGGTAAGAACCCCTAACCCCTTAGCTAGCGAGAAGTTAGACAGCTAAGCGTATAACAAGCGTACGAGTAGCGTAGTACAACTTACTCTTCTATATATACGTAATGTACCGGAGGCAGTATACCCCCCTACCGTTATCGGCGCCGCTAGAGACGACGCCGCGAGGCGGACGGGTAATCGCCGTCCGAGCCGCGATCTTAGGTAGTATTATACCGAAAAGGGAGTTAGTACGTATATATGTACGTATAGTATACGTTCGTACTACGAGGCGAGAGCGAAGCAGAAAACGGGCGAAGTAAGAAAACTAGAGCGTAGGAGACAAGCAGCAGGCGAGAGAGAAGCACTTCTATATTATACTAGCGTTGCTAGGTAATAGAATGTTTGCTAGCCTTTGTTTGTTACTGTATACAGCTATGTTTGTTATTACCGTCGCGTTCTATACTATACGTAGAATGTAGAATGCGGAATGCCCGTAACCCCTAGGATTTCCTACTATAGCGACTGACCTACGGAATGTATACGTATTACGTACGTCGCTAGGGCAGCTCTATTAGGGAGAGGAGATAATTGTAATAGCTAGGTTCCCCTAAACCTATATAACCTATATAACCCCTAACTGCCTATATGTATAGCCGTAGGCCTATATAAGCTAATCTACCCGGATAGCCGGAGTAGCGAGGTTCCGAGAGGAATTTACCTCGGACCTCGGACGGCCTCGTATATAGTACGTAGGCGTAGCGTAGGCGTATATTAGTCTACTCGTACCCCTTTATTCGGAAGGGTAAGAATTAGTTTGTGCACTTTCCTACGCGGTAGGAAAGAGGACTCTATACATCGCTATATACCCCCTCTTATAATAGCGGTATTCTATTTATACTATACTACTACCTATAGGAGTATAAGACCTCTACTCTAGAAACTAATACCTAAGGTATCAATCGAGCTCCGAGGGTTAGAGAAGGAGATAGTAGTATAATACAGTACTATAGTAATATAGATTTACTACCTCTATATATAGTACTAGTATTAATAGTAATAGCAATTGTATATATCTCTAGGCGTATATAGCTCTATATAATAAGCTATATATCTACCTAGATACTTATAGCAAAAATTACTATACAAATTAGTAAGGCTACTTGCGGATTAATAGTTAAAATACCGTAGTTTAGAAATGTAGTCGACTTAACTTTAGCTAAACTATATTAGTAAATACGGTAAATACAAGACTATATATTATTTAATAGAGTAGAGGTACGTTGTAGAGGTATATAGTAGTACGCTTGTAGGGGAACTTATACGATATATCTAAGGAGAATCCGGTATACTAAGACGAACTACAACCAACTTTATTGTAGCTACTATAGTTACTTGTAGTTCAATTGTATTTCAATTGTATTTTACAACTATATTAGCTACAAAAAGTGTTTAATGGCTACATTTTTTGCCGTAGCGTACCCTAAGCGCATTCAATACTTTTTGAATTACGATTTTTGTACTACGGCAACTGCGATTTTATACTATTGAACAGCCCCCCTTAGGACAAAGTTTCAGAAACCAAGATTTGGCCTCTTGCCAGGTTTAGAGCTCCCTATGAAGCAGAGCGATCGCGGCGTTAGTTAACCTCGGTCTACACGTCGTTCCTTGACCCGTCACTAGCCAGTGAGCTGCCAGTCCAGTATCGCTCACAACCTTCGCAGCCTTTTCTGCTTTTATTTGTCTGTGTTGATCTTGCGAATTGCCCAGGTACCTTACCTTGGATCAAGCAGGAGATTTCCTCGCTTCCACAATGATGTCCTCGCCTCTCCTTCGTCGTTCCCTCCCTACCCTCTCCAGTCGATCATTCACAATGTCCTCGCCGCAACAACGTCTCCAAGCGGTTGAACGACACTTCAGCGCATCCACGAGGAAGCCCAAGGAGATCCAGGATGCTTACATTCTCGCTGCAGTCAGGACGCCCACGGCCCTCTTCAATGGCTCCTTTTCATCCGTCTCTGCTCCCGAACTGGGCGCCACAGCCATCAAGGTAGCTCTGAGGCGATCTGAACTCCCCGCTGAGAAGATCACATCCGTATACATGGGCAACGTGATGCAAGCTTCTGTGGGACAAGCTCCAGCCCGGCAAGCCGCTATCTTCGCTGGACTTTCTTCGTCGGTAGAAGCGACCACAATTAACAAAGTCTGTGCTTCCGGTATGAAGGCTGTTGCGATAGCCGCACAGCAGATTGAGCTTGGACAAGAAGAGGCGGTCGTGGCCGGTGGCATGGAGAATATGTCGAGAGTGCCTTACTATACACCGAGAGGACCGCAATTACCGGCCTTTGGGAACGTTACCGCTGAAGATGGGTTGATCAAGGATGGGCTGTGGGATGTGTACAATCAGATTCATATGGGGAACTGTGCAGAAAGCACGGCAAAGAAGTATAAAATTAGCAGAGAAGAACAGGACGAGTTTGCCATTGAAAGCTTCAAGAGAGCGGGCGAGGCCTGGAAAGCAGGACACTTCAAGGCGGAGGTTGTGCCTGTTACTGTTAAAGGAAAGAAGGGCGATACTGTGATTTCGGAAGATGAGGGCTATGGCAGATTGAAGGTGGACAAGGTGGCCACATTGAAGCCTGCGTTTGATCGAAGTGGGAAGGGAACCGTGACTGCAGCGAATAGCTCGAGTATGAACGATGGTGCTTCTGCATTGATCATCACTAATAAGGCGTTGGCAAAACAGTATGGACGGGGAAAGAGAGTGCTTGCGAGGATTGTAGCATATGCTGATGCTGCTGTGGATCCTATTGATTTCCCAGTGGCACCTGCCAAAGTCGTCCCAATTGTGCTCGAGCGAGCTGGTATCACGAAAGAGCAGGTCAAGGTGTGGGAGTTCAACGAGGCCTTCGCTGCCGTGATCAAGGCTAACGCCAAGGCGAGTGGTTTGATGGAAACCCACTGCCAGAGTGTGCCGACCAGTGCTAACGTGCTCTCAGATTCTCGGTCTTGGATCTGCCAATGTCAACCCTCGTGGAGGTGCAATCTCTCTCGGCCACGCCCTCGGAAGCTCAGGGTCGCGGATATTGGTCACACTTCTGCATCAACTGAAAAAGGGTGAGTACGGTTGTGCAGCCATCTGTAACGGTGGCGGCGCTGCGAGTGGGATGGTGATACAGATGGTGGATGCAGATGAGCTGTGAGCAGCATAAAAAAGCGCGCATTATTGTATAACGAAATTACGTCCAAGAGGGCTCAGTTGCCATCACATGTGATCGCTAGTATTCATATCGTGCCTTGGTGGCGTTTTCGACGCGTTTCGTTCTTGTTGCTAGGGTCTGCGATGGTTGTTTCTCCCCAGTCAGGCTTCCTCGTCGCCCACGACGGGAACAAGCCGTCCATAAAGCACTCAACTCCTTCGTGCAATTCTGACGACCGCCTCGTCGAAAATCCAAGGCCGGAATCAATAGTGAATATCTCGTGAACGTGCGCGAATGTTCGAGTCCTGTTCCTGCGGCACAGGCACGTTGGAGAAGTCGTCGGCGAATATCTTGTTGACCTCCGAGAACGAAACACGCCCTGAGACTTCAATCTGGCACTACCTCCTACCTCCGTGTTGCTTTCTCTCCTTCGACGACAGCACCTGCCTCGGAGCAGACCACCACTACCACCACTACCACCACCACCACTACTACGAGCACTACTACCGCCACCGCCACCACCACCACCACCACCGCCCTCACGTCGACCAACACCCTCGGCCATCCGAACACTGGGGTCCTCGCAACGATCACGCGCTCCGAGCATCTCTATTGGTAAGTCCTCCCCCAGCTGGCGGACAACACGTGGGGGGCGGCAGCAGCAGCAGCAGGTGGACTTGAGGGGTACGACAACGGGTCGCGATCTTGACAACTATCCCTTGTTTGGCCATCATCTCATTGCGAAGACGCGACGGACGGAGGAGCGCGCATAAGCGCATTGACTTTCGAAAGGCTGCCCAGCATGGCCACGGCTTCCAACACGATCAAGGTGGTCGCTCGCTTCAGACCCGCCAACAAGGTCGAGCAGAGCAACCAGGCCGTCTCGATCGTCGAATTTCCCAGTGAAGACTCGGTGACCATCGATTCTCAGGAGGCCAGCAAGCCCACCTACACCTTCGATCGTGTATTCCCCGTCGGCACAGCTCAGCATGAGATTTTCGACTACTCCATCAAGAGTACCGTGGACGATGTGCTCGCAGGCTATAACGGCACTGTTTTCGCATACGGCCAGACTGGTTCTGGAAAGACCTACACCATGATGGGAGCAGGAAACTTGCACGACCCTGACTCGAAGGGTATTATACCACGTATCGTGGAGCAGATCTTCACCAAGATCATGCAGAGTGACAGCACCATCGAGTTCACTGTCAAGACCAGTTACATGGAGATCTACATGGAGAAGATTCGAGATCTTCTAGTGCCGCACAATGACAACTTGCCTGTACACGAGGACAAGCAAAAAGGCATATACGTCAAGGGACTGCATGAGTTCTACGTGGGGTCAGTGGACGAGGTATACGAGGTCTTGGAGAGAGGTGGCCAGGCTCGCGCGGTGGCATCCACCAACATGAACCAGGAGTCCTCGCGATCGCATTCCATCTTCGTGATTGAGGTGACACAAAAGAATGTCGAAACTGGATCTGCACGCTCTGGACGCCTTTATCTGGTAGATTTGGCGGGTTCAGAAAAGGTGGGCAAGACAGGCGCAAGCGGTCAGACATTGGAGGAGGCCAAGAAAATCAACAAGTCGCTCTCTGCACTGGGAATGGTCATTAATGCACTGGCGGAAGGCAAGAGTCAGCACATTCCTTATCGAGACAGTAAGCTCACGAGGATTCTTCAAGAGTCTCTGGGTGGGAATTCGCGGACAACGCTCATTATTAACGCCTCACCAATGTCATACAACGACGCAGAGACAATTGGTACAATGCGCTTTGGTGAGCGCGCAAAGACTATCAAGCAAAAGGCCAAGATCAACGAGGAGCTCTCACCTGCTCAGCTCAAAGCAATGCTCAAGAAGACACAGACACAAGTTTCAACATTCACTGCATATATCCAATCGTTGGAGAGTGAAGTTGGACAATGGCGCAAAGGCGAAGCGGTACCAAAAGAGCGCTGGATACCCGCGCTGAGCGCTGGCTTCCAAATTGCAGCAGACGTTCCTCCTCGCTCGCAGACTCCTACTAGCAGACTGAAAAGTCAGGATGGCGTTGGCACACCCAGATCGGAAAGCCGACTTGATCTTGAGCGGGTCGGAACGCCAAGCCTGGTGCTCGATAAAGATGAGCGGGAGGAGTTCTTGAAACGCGAGAACGACCTCCAAGACCAGCTTGCAGAGAAAGAGCGGGAGCTTGAGGCTGCTCAACAGGCCGCACGCGCAGCGCAGGAGCAGCTTAAGGAGAGCCGGTCCACCCAACTAGACCTTCAGCGGAATAACGAGAAGCTCTCGGGCGAGACCGAGTCTTTGAAGAGAGAAATTGAAAGAATTGATTTCGAAACGAAGGAGGCCAGTATTACAATGGATTCGCTGCGAGACGCCAACTCGGAGCTCACCGCAGAACTGGACGGACTCAAGTCTGAGCTATTGGATGCACGAATGTCGGCAAAAGAATCATCGGCATTACTGGACGAGAAGGAAAGACTCAAGAAGGAACGCATGGCGCAGATGATGGCTACATTCGATCTTGGAGAGGGACTGATGTCGCACAACGAGGTGCAAATCGGAGAGATGGTACAGCAGGTACAAAGTCTGCTGGAGATTGCCGACAGTGGCGAAGCTGTGGCTCCAGACGAGCTATCTAACCTCAAGGACCGATTACTTGAGGTCCAAGGACAAGTGCGACAAGCAGACATCAGCGCCAGCAGTCATTCGGACAACTCGCAGGTCGTCCTTCTCGAGCAGAAGCTATCTCAATTGCGCCAGGAGCAGCAAGAACTGCTTGAGCGCCACTTATCGGCAGCGGATGTCGACGAGCTCAAGCAGAAGTTCTCCGAGTCATTGTCCGAGCAACAGAATGGTGGCACTCAGTCTGCTGAGACACACGAGATGCTCTCCCGTCAGAAAGAGGAGAACACGCGTCTGCGCAACGAAGTGGAAGCGCTGAGGAAGCAAGCTGTGAATGGTGCCAACGGAGGCACGCTGGGCAAGCAACTCGCGGACTTTGATGCCATCAAAAAGTCACTCATGCGCGACTTGCAGAATCGATGTGAACGTGTTGTGGAGCTGGAGATCAGCTTGGATAGCACTCGTGAGCAGTACAACTCGATCCTACGAAGCAGTAATTCCAAGGCGCAACAGAAGAAGCTCGCGTTCCTCGAGCGAAACTTGGAGCAACTTACCATCGTGCAGAGACAGCTGGTCGAGCAGAACACGCAGCTCAAGAAGGAAGTTGCCATTGCTGAGCGCAAGCTGGTGGCTCGTGGCGAGCGCATAAGAGGTCTCGAGGGACTTGTTCAGGAGAGCCAAGAGAAGCTCATGCTCGCTAACCACAAGTGCGTTTACCTTATTGAAAAGAACATGTGGAATACGTTACTGACTCTTGCAGGTTTGAATCGCAACTCATGGCTGTCAAGGAACGCCTCGAAGCTGCGAAGTCTGGCTCAACTCGAGGTCTCCCCAACTCGCCCGCACCCTCCCAATTTAGCAACACTCCTTTTGGCCGAATAGCCAAGCCTCTTCGCGGCGGCGGTGGCGGAGGCGACGGACCCAGTCTTGCACCAACGTACGCTGGTCTGCAGCAGGCAGCTTCCGACAATGGCGGCAACAAGCGCAGCAGCTGGTTCTTTAGTCAGCGATCATCCTAAGCAAAACGTCGAGCGAAGATAGTGACACCGTGCCTGCGCAGAAGGATAGTGAAATGAATGTCATTATGTATAACACGGCTGCAGACGCTGAGAGAGGGAGAGAGAGAGAGAGAGATGGCGACGACTAACACGAGATCGAGGAACCGAGAGAACTGCATAGGATAGGGGTTATGTTTGGTCGCTCGCCGCTGTTCATCGCATGCGGCACACGATACCCAGGATGATTTTCGTCATGATGGAGGAGGCGTTCTGGCTCGTCTATAGGAGGGCGCTGTAGAGGATATGGAGCGAGTAGAGCATCCAGCGGTATCTAAGTCTCGATCATGTTTTTTCGTGTCATGTTCGCGTTCTTGTCCAAGGCAAGTGGAGCCGACGGTAAGGCGGATTTCCCTCCAGACTCACACATCCATTGCGGCCAATGTCTATACCATTCGTCTGCAGGCGCTGTCGCCACGGGCTACTTGGCCAGAGTATACGCGACGCTGCTGGCAAGCGACAGTACACGCGACCATCTTTTGCGCCGAGACCCATCCTCGACGTCAAGCACATTCGCAACAACCCGGGATTGTACGAGCAAAACTGTATCGATCGCAACTATGGGCCTTTTGCGAAGAATGGCTGGCGTACACTGGAACTGCACGAGAGGTTGACGAAACAGCAATCCGAACTAAATGAGTCGCGGCGGAGAAGCAATGTGATAGGCAAAGATCTGGGTCGGCATGCCGCGAATGGAGGTGACGATGAGGGAAAGACGGCATTGCTGGAAGAGGCGAAAGCGCTGAAGGCGAAGCTCTCTGGCTTTGAGGCAGACGAGAAGGCCATGCACGAAGAGATGCAACGGCTGGCATGGGAGTTGCCCAATCTGAGCTCGCTGGACACGCCGGTGGGAGATGAGCCGCACCTCAGAGCCACGATCGGCGAAAGATTGTCGTCCAACACGAGTGGGAAGAGCCATGTGGACATCGGTAAGGAGCTCGATCTTCTCGACTTCGAAGCCAGCGCGACAACGAGCGGATGGGGCTGGTACTTTCTCCAGAACGAGGCCGCTCTGCTCGAGCAAGCTCTGATTCAATATGCTCTCTCAGTCGCCATGAAGCGCGGCTGGAAGGTCATGACACCACCTAGCCTAGTCTACTCCCACATCGCCAGCGCGTGTGGGTTCATGCCGAGAGACCAGCATGGCGAGACACAAATCTACAACATTGAGCAGCAGCACGGGCAGAACAAGAACGACGACCGGCCTTCTCTCGTCCTGGCGGGTACCGCGGAGATCCCCTTCGCTGGCTCACAGGCCAACAGGACATTGCGCGCAGAAGATATGCCTCTCAAAGTCATTGGTCCCTCTCGCTGTTATCGCGCAGAAGCTGGCGCTCGAGGTGTAGACACGAAAGGACTGTACCGTGTGCACGAATTCACCAAAGTCGAAATGTTCGCTTGGACTCTCCCGCCGTCTAACCACGAGGCAGATCGCTTCGGAGATGTGGAGACTCCTCAAGTCGAAGAAATCTTTGCAGAAATGCTCGAAATCCAAACCGAAATCCTCACATCACTCGGCCTATATGGAAAAGTGCTTGAGATGCCTAGTGCAGATCTTGGTGCGAGCGCTACAAGGAAGGTTGATATTGAAGCTTTCTTTCCTTCAAGATCGTCGATCAATGATGGCTATGGAGAGCTTACATCTGCGTCCATCTGCACTGACTACCAGACCAGACGACTGGGGACGCGGTTGAAAGTTGCAACGGGACGGCTGCTGTGGCCGCACACAGTCAACGGGACCGCCATGGCTATTCCGAGAGTTCTAGCTTGCATACTGGAGAATCATTGGGATGAAGAGAAAGGAGCGGTAGTTGTGCCCGAAGTACTTCGAGCATATATGCCTGGCGGCATGGAATGCATCGAGCGAAAGAGTGGAGGGGCATGATAGTGCAGGAATGGTAGAGCTGTCTGTCGTCAGTTTTACTGCTTCCAAGCTGTGCAGTGCAGTGCTGTTCAGTCGAGTCAGGTTGGGGACATCAGCACTATCGGTCCCAAATGACGGGAATCCCAGCGAGTGACACCGCCAACATCACCTGCCTCCTGTCGTGCCCCTTCCAACCGAGATGAGCGCTGTCGAAGGGTGACGGAGTGTGAGAGTGATGCAGAACAACCAGCTCTGCCCGTATGACCGACCACTTGTGTGTCCCTATCCCAAGTACCTATATACACCTATGTATGTACATGTACCTCCCAAGTACACAAGACTGTCAAACGCAACTATATTACATGTAACTTACCTTAGTACCTTCATCCTCCCCGAGCACCAGTAACCACCAGCAAGCACATCGACCGTTACTCCCGCTCCCACCCTCAAGAAACCTCTGGTCGATCAAGAAGCTGCACTATGTACAACATACATGCATGCCTGTAAGCGTTATACCGTAACACCCGTGTCTTTTTGTATGTGTAGGTATCCATCCATTCCTCCTCGCACAGTGGATCTCATCCATTAGGTATTGGTCCTACATGTACCCATGTCATATATCATAATACCAGACCATACCATATCTACATCTACATCTACATCTACATCTACATCTACATCTACGTCTACATCAAAAATATACCTAACCGGGCTCTTGGGTACCTTGCACTACAGGTACCTATGAGTATTCATCAAAAATTCCTTGTTGGATTCCATGTGTAACATTTCCACGTATTGGTACTATATAATTGACATGCCATTATAAAGCCCTACTACCTGCACATGCGTGAATGCTCGAGGATGATATATATATGTGGAGGATGTTGCTATGCACATCTCTCGCGTACACATGTCATCAGCCGAGCTAGAGTCCCCCCTACCCAAAACTGTGAAATGGTCTGCAGAAATCAAGGGTGCACGTCTCGTCACAGCCATGGTGCTGCCCGAGACTGAATATTGTCCTCCTCCCACTTCCACGCATTCAGTGTCTCAGCTCCAACGCTGCGTTTGTTAGCCAAAGCCTGGTTATGAAGAGTTTTGAGCTCTTCGTCCTCGATCTCCTCCATTTTCTCGGTCGAGAGTGCCAAAATCTGCTTAGTAGACAACGAGTCGCGGCGCAAGTGCTGCCACAGCTGATGTGCAGTGTCTTGGGAGTCACTCGGTGTACCCTCGCGACTATCGTCCGTTCTTGGGCCGTATGTGCTGATAGCAGTCGTGCCCTTCGGAGCTGAAATTATGCGCGTGGCAATCATCGCTGAAGTGGACGCAGAGTGAGGCAACTCATTGCTACGTTGCACTTGCACTGGGGAGAGTGTTGCAGCTGAAGTGGTCCTTGTAACATGATGTGGTATAGGTGATGCGCTTGTAGCAAGCTGTGTGGTGTCGGTGACGATGACAGCAGGGCTTGGAGCTGTACATCCGGGTTCTGCTTCTGAGCGAGTAGTCGAGGCAACTTGTGCACGCAATGCTGTGCACAGCTGCTGCACAGCATGCGGACCATCCAGATTCCAACGGATGATCGCTTGCAAAGCTTTGGAGGGCGCGTAATGAAGGGCCAAAAAGCGCGCAAGCTGAATATTCACGTGTTCAGAGGACAGCCCTGCCACAGCCGATGTGATGAGGCTCCAGCGAGAGTCTGTCTTTGGCCGCCGTATGCTGCAGATATGGCGGACGGTCACGACGTTGTCCGCTGGGAGTACGGTGTGGCGGTAGCGTGCTTCTACATGGAGAAAGTTACTTTCAAGAGTGCCAACAATGCTTTCTAGTTCGGCAAGTAATGAGTCTTGATCGCTTTCCGTTTTCGTAGTTACGACTGCATCCATCTTGGGAATGCACACTTTTACGAAAAGTGAACAGCGTTGGCCCAGCCTCAAATCCTTAGTGGCCTTCTCGCCAACGACTTCTACAATTCGGGACCGGTCCATGGCTTTGTAGCAAAGGCGCAAACTTGGGATGCCACCTACGCAATACCCGTGCCGAATATCTCTGAATAAGTTGTCGAGAGTAGTTGTACAGATGTCTCCTTCACCTCTGATTTCCAGTAGCCAACTGTGATGATTGCGGCCAGGCGGCACCAAACGCTCGGGTGCACACAGCCCGATTTTCATCAGATGAGCTGGCCAATTCATCGACTGCTCGATAGCCTGCGCCACGTGTGCTGGCCTGTCCGACAGTACGAACGCATGTACAGGTTCCTGGCTGTTGGCCTGTGTGGCGATAGACTTCAATGCTAGTTGTATAGGGTATTCCTCACCCACATCAGGCAGACTGTTTCGCGATATAGAGGCTGCCAGACCCAGCCTCTCTAGAAGAGCTGAAGTCTTAGGCGCCTGGAGGGAGTGAATCTCGGTGCATATGCAGCTGATCGTAGATGTGTCGATCTGTCGTGACGTTGTAACCAAAAGTGCAAGACGATCATCAGCAACATCGAGACGACAACAAAGCTCAATAAGACACTGCTGAACCAGGCCAGCAGCTTTCGCCAGTGTGTCTCGGCATACGACGACGACGGCATCGATCGAGTGCCGATTCAGCACAGTAGGAGACTCATTTCTGGCAGAAGCTTGGACTATGCGGCTGCGTACAACAGCTTCCACGGCGATCCAAATATCCTTGGAGACTCCAACGTCGACAGCCTCTCTTTCCAGAGAGACTTTCATATCGATATATGGTAGACAAGCCTGTAGCATGGGCTGGTTTCGAGGTTGGAATACCGACGACTCCCTCGCACTCGCCTTTGGAGTTGGTCCACCATACGGAGACTGCTTGCCCGGAGTTGGTGACAGTAGATGCATGGACCTTTGTCCAGAGCCTTTCCTGATGGCCGATGGTGGAGTCAGCGTAACGCCAGTAGCCATTAAATCGTCGGTAGTGATACTGGAGTCAGTGAAAGAACGTTGATAAGCAGAACCATCGCCTGCAGCATCGGCCTCACTGCCAACGCTACTGTGTCTACTGATTTCGAAGCTCCGCATGCGCCTTTGTTCATCATCGATGATTTTCTGTTTACCAGAAAGCCGTCTTTTGATGAGGCTCTCGGCATCGGGCGACTTAGTTGCGTGGGAGCTCCGGGAGCGATGAGAAATGCCTTCCTTGACTCGAGATAGCATCCGTCGGCTGACTGATTTGTGTCGGAGTGGCATGCCAAGGATCTGTGGTGGTGGTGGAGAAAGAGGAAGCGGCAACTGGTCTGCCTTATGCGGACTGGCCGGATGCAGAGTCGATCCAGTCAATTCAGTTTCCGTATCATGGCTGCTGCCAACGGTACAATCACACTTGCTGTCGATTGTGGTTGCACTCGTGAAGCTGAGGGTCGGTGGTATAATAGAATCGCCAGGATCAAGCATCGGAGCATGCATGCACGGTGGAGGTACATCTCCATAGATGCTGGATTGCTTGAGGTTCTCGCGAGTTTTGCGCACTTTGAGTGGCGAGTCTGTTCTTCGACATGCTGAGTGGTCTCGTTGCCGGGCTAGCGATGGCTTGCTATTAGGTGATAGCAGTCCAAATGGGGGCGATGTATATCCAGCTCGCTGCCAATGCCTAATTCCCAGAGTTGCGGGAACGTTGCCAGGAGGTGTTGATTTGTCATCATCACGAGGAAGGTATCCTTCAGTCCTGGGCGGCAGATTCTTGACTCATGTCAGCTTGAGAGCCTGGCACATGCCAGCAGGAATCTCACCTCCTTGGACGCCATGCTCACCAGATCGTCGTCCTTGGAGTCTGTGGTAGGAGAATTACATGTCTGTGTGCATGCGCAACGAGTGTATGAAAGTACGGTACCAGCATGGTGCAATCTCATAGCAGGCGTGACGCATATCGAGCAGCTGCTGCGGTGATATGTTCGCCTCCTACCTTCAACAACAACTACTACACCACGGTTCCTACCCCCACTGCAGGAAACCCCATTACGTCTGGAGTTGCTGGAAGAGCTCGTTGATCGCACCTACTTCGAGCTTCTGGAAGCTGATCTGTATGATGGTCAGTCGACTGCTCAAAAAGCTGGCGACGATATCTCATACGACATCTTTGCTGTCACCACCAAAAAGTACTGGCTCAGACAAGGTAATTTGCACACTTCTCTTCACTCTATCCTCCCATACACCTTGCCAGTTCCATTCGCCGGGTCGGCGGGCACCACCAGGCTGTTGGCGTGGGGATAGACTTCGCTCCTGGCCAGATTGACGCACGTCGCCTGGCACTCGGGCAGCTCTGCCTGTGCCTTTGTCACGATAACTTTTCCAGGCATGCCACGCGCCGGCGTTAGCAGCGGCAGTCAATGGGATCGTGTCCAGCACATCCTCTGTGTCGAACACGATGCGCATGTATTGGCACAACTCAATGACATGGGGCCACCGCTCCTGGTCGCATGTGCTCGATGTGCCTTTCGTGGTAGCACTAGCCGCATGCTGCGTAGTTGCAGAGTCGCCGCCGTCTGATGCAGTCACACTGTTCGCCGGTTCACCATCAGTCTTATCAAACCACTCAGGAAAGCCGTGGCGGAGACTGAGCCCGCCCGGTGGCAAACGCTGCTCATCTACAGCGGCCTGTGTATCAGCACCGGCATCCCTGGTAGAGTACGTGTAAGCGGTGAGCGGTGTCACGAGCGGATGAAAAAGGTCGCTCAGGAACACGATCACGGGCGGCCTCTGCGGATAGTCGTCCGGAAACACCATCTGGAATCGCAGCACGGCGTTGGCGTAGGGACCTGTAGGCCGGGCATGAGGATGCAGGCTTGCATGAGGGCCTTCATTCAATTGCCTTGTTTCTCACCTTTGCGCACGAAGAGCACACCCGTCCATAGAAGCGGCTCCTCGGGGACTGGTGCCACGTAGATGCCTTTCGGGCAGGCGTGCTTCAGACTGCCGCTGTTGCCACTATCAGCTGTGGAATGTAATGTGCACCGAGGCAGGATCGCGAGATGCGTACAAATCGACGCAGAGCTTCTGTCGCGTCAAGGCGGGCGACGTGAGAGACATGGTGGTGATGCTGGTGGTCATCGAGTAGGTACCTTGGGAGGTAGTGTGGGTGTAGTATGGCCGAATGAGGAGGGAGGATACACACACGCGAATTTCCGCCTACCCCACCAAAATCCTATACCGGGTTTAGCCGCAACACCGCACTGGAACTGCCCTTGCGACAGATCCAGAACGATGTGTCCACCAACAGCCACGATCTGAAGCATGTGCTCGCGCTAGGAGGTAGTAGGTAGCTGGCTGAACAATCTATCGACTATCGTGGCCCCGAGGGCAGCTGGCCTGTACAGTAGGCGGCAGCGGGTGGATAATATTATATTAGAATATTCGTGATGGCAGTTGTGCTCCAGGCTCGTATTCCGGGCCCGCCTTGCTGCTGCCACCCCCTGCGACCAATTTTGCGAAAATGAACAGCGGCGCGCGATTCACGAATAGTAATTACAGATTTGGCCATGTCAGCGCGCCTACATGTGTGGCCGATATGCTGCCTGTCCGTTGCAGCCACCTCACACCGCCTCACCTTGCTAACAAGACATGGGCAGCGTAAGGAAGGTGATGAATTGATCATGTGTCGCGCGTGTGTGTGAAGTTGTGACCAGTAATTTTGATGAGTTGCAATCTCTGGTCTGCGACCCCCCACAGTGCACACGCGATGCTAGTGATAGTGGCAAAATACAAAATCACTCACCGAAAACGTGATGATGACCAAGCACACCTGCTGTGACACTAGCGAGGTACTCACTCACTCGTACATTGCTATTATTACCTACCTTATTACTGTTGTGCTCTGGCAGCTCTGACAACAACCAGAACGCTAGTGGTCGTCTCGCCAAAGAAAGCTGCTCTTCCTGGTAGCAAAAGTGTCCAGCTGATGTAAAAAAAGTTCGAAGCGAGGTGTGTTCATATGCCCTGTTGTACATGTTCCAACAACAAGAGTGTACATGTGCTGTAGGTTGTAGTGAATCTGGCGGCATTTCATCGGAGGTTGTCCAAGGGGTTAGGTCCGCGGCCGGCGCTCTGTCCGACGACGAAATGGCAAGTTGGCAACCCCATCTCAGGTATGCGGGTGCCAAGCGCCGGCTGGAATATGCGTTGGCAGCGTCACATTTCGTAGTGGTAGTGGTATTGGTACTGTAGCAGAAGGAACAGCTATCTCGGTCCGTGACTCCGAACATGTTGTCCAACGGACTGATGACCGTCATCTATCATCATCAGTACTGCATGGGGCCATAGAAAGAGGAAGGTTAGCACAAAACTGACCGATCGCATGATGGAGGTGTGGATTTATATCCTCGCCAATGCAATTAGGAGGTAATTCTGCGCCTTGGTGTGTGACATCAGTTGCATTTTTGATTTCCGCAGCCCTGGCTGTCTGCATCGTGCATAATTTCCCACGAACGACCCCATCTGCTGTCGTGCACATCGCCGTCGCAGAGTTATCCCTGCCAGATTCGTGACACCAGAGTGGTCCTCTCGGATAACAGCACAAGCGCTCGAGATGTGATTGCACAGGCTGCACAGCGGTACATGTAATCGGGAAGCCAATTGCTGTGCAGCGTGCGACGATACTATAACGTTTAGTACACACCACTTCTACCGCATCCCCCTATGCAGCCTATAGGTAGATGTAATTCTTGATCGTTACTAGGCTTACAATCTTGTAATACCCTTATTCTACTACTTATGTAGTGTAATAACTCTACTTTAGCGATCCTTATAGGCAGAGTTCTACACCTAAAGCCTAGAAACTAATCTCTTTTAGGTAATTCTCAAGATATAGATAGACTATGGTACGGTGATTACTTGATGACTCAGAATGGGGTCTGCCCCTAGACAGTTTTGGGGTCTGCACTTAGCCCTGGCGGATATCCTGTCTTGTCCCGTCCCGCACCAGCGATTCAAGCTGTCGAAACGCGCTCGCGGCTATACTCCAATCACGATGCCTGTACCTGATTTGCAAGCAAGCCTGCCCGCTGTCGGGGGCAGGCGCTAGTAATTAGGCTCGTCGGCTCACTTTCGCGTGGTTCTGCCGACCCCTCTCTCAGACAGCCAAACTGTGACCGATTTTCCAGGAGCCGAGTCAAGGTAGGCTGGGTGCCGTTAGCGCGGTAGCAGGGCCGCAAAGAACCATGTCATGCCCGCCATGGCAAGCCAACCGCTCACACGAGTGACACGACTCTTGGAGCAGACTTCTGCGGCTCGATTGTGCGACAGTGCGACGAGGCCACGGAGGCGGCGGCGGCAGAGGAGGAGGAGGAGGAGGAGGGCGACGAGGAGGGGTGATCATATCGCATTGCTGGAGGGTATGGCGCTAGGCCCTCGGGAGGTGATACTACGAAGCCGGTCTGGTAGACTGGTACAGACTAGTCGGCTGTTCTGCTCGATACAGCTGCAGACCTTCTTGTCGGTGACCTATCCAGGGCCATCACCCCCATGCACTTGTTTCTGCTCTCTCTCTCTCTCTCTCAGGGGATTCGACGAGTTTTTTTACACCGCCATTTATGCTTTTCCCTTTGAGCTGACGGTTGCTGTCGCGGTGTTGTGCCAATGTTTTTGACTCGTTCGGTCGCACACTCCGCTGTCACACGGCTTAGGTGTGGATGTAGCAGCGGGTGCCAGCATTCACACATGCGTCCGTACATGTATGTACACTATCACTGGTGACGGCAGGCAGCGCGTCATGGCGGTAATGAGACGACGAGACGTAGATGCGATTCTGAGGTGCTGACATGCACCAAGCAAAGCGCGACGCAGACCGTGCCGCATAAGGCTGAAGGGCCTAGGCATCGTTATTCGGGCAAACGTTGCAGCGGCACAGCAGGCACCGCATCATATTCAGCAGCATTGTCATCAATTCATCATCATGATCATCATCAGAAATTCAGAATATAATAATGGATGGGAACGCGGTCGTGAGTACAGTAGGGGGTACGTACCTAGAACGACGGGACGAATCATGGGCAGTTAGCTCAGCACACACCTCCTGCACGCCGCCGCTCCGTCTGCTGCTGTCGGCAGGCTGACTGCCGGACGCACTACTGAGGCAGGTTTCGCTCCATCCGTCTTCCCCGCGAGCCACGCAGCGAATGACAGGCGATGGCTAGAATTCCCAGAGCCCCGGTGCCGGAACTGGTGCCCGCAGGCGCCGTGCCGCTGAGCGATCCGCTAGGGGCTGAGCCTTGTACGCTGCATGATCGCGGCACAGCACAGCTGCTTTAGCACTTCCCTCTCCACGTAACTTTCGCTGCGCGTGTCGCTCGGTGCCATTTTGCACTGTATAGGTATAATGCCCCAGTCTGACGATGGTCTTGTGTGGCCATGGCACCCACGCGCCGTCGATCCCGGGGCCCAAACCGGCTCCCAAGCAGGTGCATCCGCAAGCTCTGGCGGCTTCAGGGGTTGCCCTGGTCCCTCCGTGCGCCTTGGATCTCGCAAGATGAACGACTGTGACTCTGTTTGTCCTCTTGTGCCGCCCGAATTAAGGTACGCGCTGGAAAATAGATGGAACAGCAGCATCGGCCTGGCCTTATCGATTGCCCCCAAGCAAGTGACACCTTCCATATTATTCTTTTCGTCCTATCCTATCCCTATCCCTATCCCTATCCCTATCCATATCCCTATCCCTATCCCTATCCCCATCCCTATCCCTATCCCATTTCACCCCATTTCATCCCATTCCATCCCATCCCATCCTATCCCATTCCCCATTCCCTTCTATTCTATCCCGTCCTGTCCTACCTGTCCTACCTGTCCTATCCTATCCTGTCTCGTTCCGCTTCGTTTCGTTTCCATTCGCCTCGTCTGGTCTTGTCCTCTTCTGTCTGCTTCTTTCCTCTCCGGTCCTCGCACGCAACGCACGCACGCACACGCACGCACACACGCTTGCTCGCCTGCAGGAAAACCAAGTCTTCTTTCTTCGGTGCGACAACCTGTGCCGTTCCTGCGTTACGAGCCCACTCTATTTGATGCGAGCTTCCCGGGGACCACATCACTCACCACCTCATCATTCACCGAGTGTCCTTGACCGCTTCCGCCACCAGAGACCTATTAGACATATACCGCCCTGCGCCTTCATCTACCCGCCTGCCTGCCTGCCTGCCTGCTCACTCACCTGCCTACCTACCTACCTACCTACCTACCCACCTACCTACCCTACATATACCCTACCTAGCTACCTAAGGTACCGACCTAGCTAGTTAGCTACCTACCTACCTACCTACCTACCTACCTGCCTACCTGCCTACCTACCTACCTACCTACCTACCTACCTACCTACCTTATCTACCTGCCTGCCTTAACCTACCTGCCCACCTGAGCTCTCTACTCCTGCGCCTGCCCTCCGCTTGGCACAACCGCCTCCTACGCCTTAGGCACTTGAAGTGCACCCTTCTTCTTCGCCATGTCTTCCTCTCCCGGCTGCAGCACTCCCTCTGCGGTCTCCAAGGCGTTTCCCTACAGGCAGCTCGCAGTATTGGGTATGTATACATGCTTCGCTCCCTCTTCACAACGTCCATGATCGACCATCGACCCCCCCGTTGCTGACATTGTGTACTAGGAATATGTCGGATATGCGAGCCCATCGCCTTCATGTCCATCTTCCCATATATCTACTACATGATCGAATCGTTCGACGTCACCGAAGATCACACTCGAATCGCTCTCTACGCTGGCCTCGTTACATCCGTCTTCGCCGCTGCAGAATGCGTGGGCGCCGGTTTCTGGGGGAGTCTGAGTGATCGGCTCGGACGCAAGCCCATATTGCTGACTGGACTGGCTGGTACCGGCATCAGCATGCTGATGTTCGGCTTTGCGCGCAATCTCCCACTCGCATTGTTCGCTCGTGCTGTGGGCGGCGCTCTGAATGGAAACATTGGGGTGTTGCAGACGACGGTCAACGAGGTTGTGAAAGTGGAAGCCCACCAAGCCCGTGCATATGCCATTATGCCCACTGTGTGGTGCCTGGGTGCCATGGTAGGAGCTGCCCTAGGAGGTTCCTTGGCCGATCCGGTGAAGAATTATCCTGGTGCCTTCCATGAAGGCTCCATCTTCGCCACGTTCCCGTATCTCCTCACGAATCTCGTGTGTACTGGAGTTGTGTTGTTCAGCATGGTGGTGGGAGTGTTGTTTCTGCACGAGACGCATGAAGATCACAAGCATCGCAGAGATTGTGGGATCGAGATCGGCAACTGGATCATTGCAAAGGTGCAGCGCAAGCCAGTTGCTTGGCTCTCGACCTGCAAGAACGACATGTCCGAAGAGACAATGGTCTTGGTCGATGACCTGCCCCCTGATTACAGCAGCGCCGCCTCGTCGCCCGAACTCGCCCCGGCCAACCTGGCAGGGCTTCCGCCCCCAGCATATCGCTCCATCGATGGATCGCCTCGCACTTCTCTCAACGACGACGATGAACTGGATGCGCAACGAGATGTCGAAGAGGCCGTTTGCGAGGAACAGCAAAAGACGAAATCCGCCATTTCCAACGCATTCACGAAACAAGTCATGTTGAATATTGCCGGGTATGGCATTCTGGCATAGTATGTCCGAGTGCACACGTATATTTGCCGGATGATTGCAGCTAATGCCCGTCACAGTCACACCATTTCCGCAGAGCAACTCCTTCCGGTCCTGCTCAGTATGCCCAAATCCGATACCCCGCCTCAACTGCCATTCAAGTTCACGGGAGGTTTCGAGCTCTCCACCAAGACAATCGGAGGGATTTTGTCCATACAAGGCATCATACAGATGCTTGCCACGATCCTGGTCTTTCCCATTGTCAATCGCAAACTGGGCAGCCTCTGGACCTACCGCAGTGTCGTCTTCACCTATCCTTTTCTCTACCTGCTGGTGCCGTACATTTCGCTGGTTCCCGACTCGTTCAAGCTACCATGCATATACATGGCACTGGCCTGGAAAGTGACGGCACAGGCATTCGCTTTCCCATCCAGCAGCATCATGCTGGCCAACGCAGCGCCATCTGCAAAAGTCCTTGGATCATTGAACGGCGCCGCTGCATCAGCTGCTAGCGCGTGTCGAGCATTTGGTCCCACTGTGTCTGGTCTTCTCCAGTCGGCTGGGCTCTCCATAGGCACACTCGTTCTGCCCTGGTGGGTCAACGTTCTTGTCGCCACCGTGGGTGTCACCATTAGCCTGTTCATGGTTGAGGAGAGACGACGTACCTTTGAGTCGGAGAAGGTGGTCCTCGCACCGCCCCCCACCGCATCAGACATTGCTGGATCCGCGGAATACGGATCCGGCATGGCTGTTGCCGAGGACGAGGACCTGTTTGGTGGACCCGATTCGCCCCTCTTGGACCGACTCTCCCTCGATATTCGAAGAAATCTTCACACCCGCTCCCACAGCAGCACATAGGCGCGCCAGCTCGATTGATTCGCACTCGCGCCCACACACACACACACACATGCTTGACGCAACTCTACTATTTTGTTAATAAACGACTTGTTGGGAGGATTTCTGAGCGACTTGATATTACCTACATTGAGCATCAACACAGGGGCATGGGTGCCGCCGACTTGGAAAGAAGGTTGGACTGGAAATGGGTGTTACTCTTGGATGGAGAATTGGACCTCCTTTTTATTTTGTTCATTCTTTTTCGGGAGAGTGTATTTCGGTATTGGGCTTTGGGTGAACCTCTCTCTCTCTCGGCATGGGACCAGGCGCTCTATGATACCCTTTTTTAAGTAAACAGCTCCAGAGAGCGGGGCTCTTTCTTTCCCCCGGCATGATACGGCACGACAACAGCATTGGAGGAGGAGGAGGAGGAAGAACAGGAAGCGGTTAAGAAGGAAGGAGGAGGAACTGGGAGGCGGAATTTTGAACATCTCGAATGAAATGCTCATGAGCATGAATTAGTCATGCAATACCCACCCACACAGGCGTACTTCACTCGCCACTCGAGACTAGAAGTCACGAATTATTATCTATGTCTTTTATTCATTCCTTCCTTTCCTTCCTTCCTTCCTTCTCTCCTTCTCTCCTTCTCTCCTTCTCTCCTTCTCTCCTTCTCTCCTTCTCTCCTTCTCTCCTTCTCTCCTTCTCTCCTTCTCTCCTTCCTTCCTTCATTTATCAATTCATCGATTGCAACCAGAAAAAGAAGCATTGCATTCCCTACATGTACCTACTCCCCCTCCCCCTCCCCCTCCCCCTCCTCGTCCTATTATTCATGCCTCTACATCGATATATATATATATATAGGTGTACGTACATTCCCTATTCTATAGGTATACATATCGTAGGTATATACATACATTTTTATAGGTACGGTACGGTACGGTACGGCACGATACGGTACGGTACGGCACGATACGGTACGGTACGGCACGATAC
>JH792547.1:72235-89755 GCA_000291705.1 Sphaerulina populicola P02.02b
AAAGGTCTCGGCTAGAAGAAGTTAGAACAGGCACAATGTACCTCCTACAGGCAACAGGTACCTCCTACAGGTACAAGTATACAAAAGTACTTACATACGGTATACTTTAACTCAGTAGGCGAAACGTCCCCCCTCCCGGGCCTCCCTCGTCCGCCGCCGCGTGGCAGCGGGACGGGATATATAGGCGATTCCCTCTCTCTCTACCTTCTACCTGAGCTTATTAGCCTGTTGTAGATGATGATTTTTTCCTATCTACATGTATGTGCTGACTACTGAGTAGGCAGTGTACATCGGCAAGTGAGGCTGTGTACCTAGCTCTACCTCCTAGTCTCCTACCTCCTAGTCTCCTAGTCTCCTAGCGCTCGCTCGGCATATCAAAATTTCATCTGCAATCAGCATAAAATGATACTGTACTGTACATACATGTACCTCCTAAAAATGGCTGCTACATACATACAGTCTGCAGCCCTTCCTTTAGGCAAGATCCGAGAGACTAACCCTACCCTATCTACCTACCTACATACCTACATGTACCTACCGCTACTTTTTTCGTGTGTGTAAACTGCAGCTACATGTATGCTGCCATACGAGATAATGGCCAAGAACACCGCGTCACAGACACAGTCAGGCTGAGTCAGCTGGCTTGCTTTTCTTACACTCCCTTGCTGTTAAAGAGGCCACCAAGTTGATACTGTACGAACTAATAGAAACTAATATACAGTCATTCCCTTCCCTTCCGCACGTGCCGGGCGCCGGTCACGTGCGCGTCACTTCCTCATCACGTGCCCTACGAGGCGTCCTCCAACAGGGCCTCGCCCTTCACGTCCTTTCCGCCATTCTGCTTGGGATCCGAGTGGTTAATCAGCTCGACATCCTCATTGTAGATCCGCAGAAGCATTGCCCTGCGATCCTCCTTGGGCAGCATGAGATTCACACTGGCTCTGCTCCTCCAGAGCGGTAGCGTCAAGCCCTCCTTGAACTCATCTTCGCCTGCATCAGGAGTGGCCTCGACTCGGAGAACGCAACAGCCTCCGCCCAAACCATTAATCGCCTCGCCGACTTCTCCCAACTCCTTCCAGCCCCCTGTCTCAGTGCCGTCTTCATGCTGGTCAGTGGCCACCTTGGGAAACATTTCCACGAGGAGCTTTCTCAGCGTGCTACGCTTCTTCAATGTCACCACTCGACCTTCTCCAACCCAGCCTTCGATGATGGGAAGTCCTTCGGTTTGGATTCTCCATCTGCAAATGTCTTGACCCTGCGCATCCTGCTTCATAAACATCTTGACGCCAGCGTGGACAAACTTCATTCCGCGATTCTCGTTCGACACGAGTATCTGTTTAATCAACTCTGCAGTATAGTAAATGCCCTTGACCGGGTCTCCAGCAGGATTGCGGACCAGGAAGCGATCGCGCGGGAATGCGGAGTGAAGTTCGTAAAAGTGGTAGATACCAACCAGTTCCGGGTGTTGCGAGTCGAGATATTTGAAAGCCTCCTCGTTGGCTTCGGCACCCCGTCGCTTCGACTGATGCGCAGATTCTGGAGGACTAGTCTTCTCGGAAGGCGCTTCTGGGACTGCATCTTTGACCTCACCTGTCACACCAATCTCGTGGCCATTCTCGGCCATGGCAGTATCTGGAGCCGCTGCCGCCGCCGCCTCACCCATCCGCTGTTTCTTGGCTGGAGACTCGGGAGACTCTTCTGGTGCAGATCGTTTCGCACCGGAAACAGTAGGGGCGTCTCCAGTGGAGCTGTTTTGCAGAGGGGCAGCAGTGACAGTAGGCACGTCATCCACGCGTCTTGGTTCGTCGACATGTCCCTTTTCAATCTCTGCTATCGTTTCGGTGAAAGCAGTCTTCTCGGGGACGGCACCTTTGTTGAATGTCCAGTTTCTGTTCTGCGACTTGCTCTCGTCTTCTGGCTTAGCACGAACTTCGCTCAATTTCTCGAGAGCAGCAATAAAGAACCCGCCCGTGTTCTGCTGGTGTGGGTACACACGCCAGCAGTTCTCGAGTGGAATGTCCTCTTCGGCTTCAGGAGGGAACATGCCGGGAACAATCTTACTACCCTCTTGCTCGAATCCCGCCGCTTCAGCCCAGGACTCATAGATTGTGCCATTGCGATTCATGATACTCCAGTCCTTCAGACCGGGTGTCCGCTTAAGCTCAGGTAATCTGTCTGACGAGTCGACAAGTCTGATATTGGAAGATCCACCGCACCTCTCGATAGCGGATGCAATGACCGCCTCGTTCTCGACTGGGTTCAAGCTGCAGGTACTGTAGACGACTCTGCCACCCACCTTCAGCATTTGCAACGCTCTCGTCAGGATCCTCACTTGGGTGATGTATAGTCCAAGACCGTTCTGTGGTGTCCAGTCTTTCCAAATGCCTGGGTTCTTTCTGCATGTACCATCTCCACTGCATGGGACATCTGCCAGGATGCGGTCAAACTTGAGCCACTTACCCGTCTTGTTCCCTGAGCCATCCTTGCCTGACGGCATCGCGATGGAAGGGAACATGGTCGCATCGTGATTAGTGACAATCAGATTGGGCGAGTTGAGGCGCTTGACCTGATGCACCAACATTTGCGCGCGTTGGTAGTTCACATCATTGGCCATGAGAATGCCTGTGGCACGGCCGTAATCTTCACTGGCCTCTCCATTCATCTCTCCGCGCTTGACCTGCTCGATCGCTTTTGCAACCCTATCCTCCTCACCCGCGTGCAATAGCTCCACCAATTGCGCACTCTTACTGCCCGGTGCAGCGCACAGATCCAGCACGGTGTGGTGTGGCTCGACATCCAACAAGAGCGGCGGAATCATGCTGACCTCCTCTTGACGACTAATGTTGCCCACGCCAGTCTCGCTGACCAAGAACTTCTGAAAGTCCTTGAAAGGCTCATATTTCCTCACGACATTCTTCGGTGTAGTCATGGAATATGCCAACCCATTGGGATACCAACCAATAGGCTCTGGCAAATCCACCGGCCTGCCTTCATGCTTAATTTCCCTCAGAACGGGAAAGAAGCGAGTGACCAAATTGTCTCTGACCGAGAGAGCATGTCCCTTGGACCCCGTGAAGCGCCACGAATTCGGCAATTCTTTGCGCAAGTGTGTCCAGAATGCGGTGCGCTCAGGGCCTTCGGGCACGAGTGCAATGGTGTTGTAGAACCGTTCGAATTTCTCGTTGGTCTTTTCGATTTTATCAAACGAGACTCGATTGTCTTGAAATTGGTTTCTCGATCCACCACCACCACCGCCGCCGCCTCCACCACCACGTCCGCGCGCTCGTGCTCGTGCTTGCGCTCCGCCTCTGTATTTTGTGCGAGACATGATTGCCAGTGAGGAGGTGTTTTGGTGGCAATGTTGGGTGGTGTGAGGTGGAAGGAAGAACAAGGTGCGAATGAATGGAGGTCACGACTGGAATTTCTAGTTGAGCTTCCAGCTCTCAGAACTCTATTCCGGGGGGAGGTACTATACTGTACTAGGAGGTAGGAGGTACTGTTCACTTCGTCACCGTACAATCATCTTCTCACCCGCAAGGTAACTGCAGGCCGCTTTTTCAGTAGCTACCTGTACCTACCACCTAAAGAGGTAATGCCGACCAAGAGTTTGATCACTAAGAACGGGAGTCTCAAGGTACATGTCATTTACTACGTCTTGGCAGGTACATTCTGTTAATGTGCATCCTTCTACCTTATGCTACGATATCCATCCCGACTCCTACCTTACCTACCTCATATGTACCTGCCCCGAGCACGCGAGCTAGTACCGCTTGCTAGGTAAGGTACATTCAGGTTACCAGGTAATGTAGGTAGGTACTATGCTCAAAACACGCTGATGTAATTATTGACTCGGTCCTTCTGGTTCTGCGCAATGCATTCTGATATCCATGTGATATTTCGGATTTCCTGTCTCCAGCGTTAGCTCTGATCTCACTGGAATGTGGCAATGCTTTCGAAAGAGGAAATGTCGTCGGCTCACCTGCTCCCTCAGCTTGACCCACGCGTACACAACCGCGTGCGTGAACTGATATGTGAAGGCCAGTTTTGCGATTTCCATCTCCTTCTGGTAAAACAAATCTTCCAGACTCTTGCCCTCGTCCCCACCAATGCCGCCGGACTGGTTACCCAAAGAGTTGCCTCCCATGCCAGTCTGGTCCAGCATCGTTCGGTAGTCGTGAACACCGTCGACTGCTATTCGCACGCCCTCCACATCGTCGGCTCTGCTCAGCATCAAGGTTCCTTCAGGGTGCAGTCTTCCAAAGTTGGGATATAGCTTTCTCCTGTCCTGCTTCGACAGCTCTGTGCCAAATGAGTTGATGGTGATGTTGATGGACCTGCGATCTGCCTCGAATTCCAATATTTCGCTCATCACAGATGCTGTAGGCGTCCCACTGATCCCCGCCTCCTCATTCACAAATCGATAAAAGTCTTCAAGGTAATTCTTGTAGAGCGTATTGCGAATAATCTCAATGTTCAGCTCGTCCAAATCCTGGTGACTGATGCTGCCCTTGAAGTACGGCGCCAGCGGAGTCTCAATCAGGACGGAGTTGTAGAGCTCCTCGATATTTGTCGCGACGCAGAGTACGGGCATGGTCTCGAACCAGCCGAGCGGATGACAGCGCTCCAGCAGCTCTTTCGTGTCGCGTTCGTGCAGTGTGCCGGTGATGAGGAGCGCCACATTGTCGATCATGTAGGCATAAGTCAAGTATTCCATGAACTTGGCGAGACTCCCTGTGGCCTGCGCCTGGACATAGCGGAACTCGGCGACGAGTTTGTCGAGCGTCTTGTCGGCGAGAGCGGATGTGGATGGGTTTGGGGGGAGGGAGG
Source organism: Sphaerulina populicola P02.02b (assembly GCA_000291705.1). Classification (NCBI taxonomy): domain Eukaryota; kingdom Fungi; phylum Ascomycota; class Dothideomycetes; order Mycosphaerellales; family Mycosphaerellaceae; genus Sphaerulina; species Sphaerulina populicola. The sequence continues at coordinate 77,063 of JH792547.1, forward strand.
CGAGGTAGTCGCCGTACGCAGGTCCGAGTTGCAGCTTGACGTCTGTTTCCACACATCCTTAGCCATCCATCTTCAAGAATGTCCTTCTGCCCATGCTGCTGCCTTGGCCACGCCTACCGTCGATGTTCTCGCATTGGGTCAAGTTGCCGTAGTTCTGGTTCGTGAGCAGTGCGTTTCGGTAGCCACGCACCACGCCTTCGACGTAGCCGTTGGTCGCATTCTGTATCATAGACGCCGCGGTCAGCCAATGTCGTCGCGCGTTCAGTTGTGACTCACGTAGAACATTCCCTCGGCCATATTTGCGGTGTTGAGGGAGAGGACTATGCGACTGAGATGAGGGTGGAAGTGGTGGTGTCGTTGTGCTGGTGCTGTGCTAGTCTGGAGGGCCTGGAGGTGTCTCGAGCTCGGCCAAACTGAACATGGGACCAAAGTCTTTCACAGGCGCCACTAAAACATCACTGAGAAGACAACCTGGTCTTCTGCTGCCACGCACAACAGTATCAAAGGCTCACATTTCGAGGAAAGAATGTTCATGATGCATTTCAAATTTCGTGAGTCTGAGAGAGCTATGTAGTACGTCTAGCAGCAGCAGCAGCAGCAATACAACGCACCCATAGAATCAAACCCGAACGAGCCTCCATGGGTCATCGAGCGCTACACAAACCATAGCAAAGCAACCTCAACTCCAGCGCTCGAGCGCAAGTCCATTTCTCGTTAAATCAGCCGCCGGACTCGACGTTTTCAGAGAGGCCTTCTTTTTATTTATTCCATTTTTAGAGATAAAGTACACTAACTGAAAGGCAAAGCAAAGGACCTCCTCAGTGCTATCAATCCAGCTCCATGGCATGTGCGGCACATCCATTCACCGGACGGGGTGGTGCCACCGTTGCAGCAGTAGCTTCGTTCTGAGCAGCAGTGAGCGGATCAGTCTCCGCTCTGAGGAATCCGGCGGGAGCCGCTAGGTGTAGCGCTGGCAGCATCTGAAGGCGTGGGATGAGCTGACTGGGGTCGGTTGTGACTAGGCGAGCCTCTGTCAGATCCTCGGAGAAGATGTAGTACTCGTGCTGTCCGTTGTAGGCATTGAGGCATGAAACGAGGTAAATGTCGAGAGCGCTGTTCTCGAACCATATGGCCACGTCTCGGAGCTGAGGATAGTGATTGGATATCCACTTGGAGTACGATCTCTGATTGATCTGGCGCACTTCTGTAGAGTCCATACGAGTCCAGCTGATACCCAGACGCCGGGTAACCTCATCAATGAGCGGCTCGGTGGTGGCTTCGCGAATGGTAGAAGGGAGGACGAGCTGTGCGAGGTCATCCGGTCCGATTGCTTTGGAGTCCATGCGCTGCGACTTGCGCGAAGTCACACTGGGCCGCTTGGTGTGCGCGAGTGCGAATGGTCGTCGAGCATCTTGCTCTTCTTTCCAGGTTCCGGATTGCGATTCGGCGCAGGCCTGGTAGCCTGGGTCTTGAGGATAGAGAACCGTCATACCCGGGCCATAGACCGGCTTGCCTCGCGGCTTGATGGACTCGTCGGCACTGGGAGTGAAAGTCGAGCCGTCTTCAAACAGCTCCTCTCCGTCTTCTGGAGAGAAAATGTCACCGCGAGAGCGCTTGCGACCTGCGATCGAGCCTGGAGTTGTGACATTTGATTGGAGTGCGCTGGCGCCCACGATGCCATTGGGCGTGATGGTGTTGGGAGAGATTCCATTGAGCATGTGTGCATTACTGTTGTGCTGTTCGGCGTAGTGACCATTGGCGAAGTACTGGTTCGATGGCATAGACGGTAGCACAACGGTGGGAGAGTTGCCAAAAAAACTGTTCGAAGACATGTCGGTGGCTATGTGGTCAGTATCAATCAACATCAGTTGCTGCTTATCCTGCTGTAACCTGTGCACCAGCTCCACGAGAGCCTGAGATACACCTATGATGGCGACTGTGGGTATGGTATCGTGGGTGCGGTGAATATCGAAGTGAGGTGGTCGAGAGCTCTTGCCAATTGAGTAGTGACACAGCTGATCGCAGGGTCGAGGAACGTCAACGAGGTTGCGAATGTGGTGGTGGTGGCGGTGGTGAAGAAGAATGTGGTCGCAAGCTGATGCAGTGTAGCGGAAGATGGTCGCGTGAGCTGGTTCTGCAACAAGAAATTGACGTGAAGTTGGCGAAAAGCGGTGAAATTGGGTGAATGGGCGCCCGTGTTCGGATTGCAGAGGTGAGATGTGGACTGTTCAAGTCAATCGGGAGTAAAAGGTCAAGGAACGTCTCGACTCTCAGTTGTCCAAGGCCAGGGCGGATGGGGCGATCCGCGCGCTAGTTCCAAGCTTCCCCAGCCATGAATATTCTATTAGGGTTAGACTGACATGCACGTTAAGGCACTTTCGCAGCTCGCAATAATCGCATAGCCGGATCGGGAAAAGAAGACGTTTTCGAGGCGCGGCGGCAAGGCCGTAACCATCAACCATCATGTGATCATCGTGATGCCCTGGCAACCAACTGCCAACAGCACAACAGCCCGGCCACATGAAAAAGTGTAGGTACCTAGGTACATGTACCTCGTAGCAAACTGGTGCAATGGTAACAGTACCAGACAGAGACAAACAATTCAATCATCAAAGCCCTCAAAGTCATCTCCCGCTTCGGCATTCTGCGCCCGGACTTGACCAATCAAGTCTTCCAATTCTCTCTCCTTCGCCTTGTCGGCATCACTCATCTTGGCATGGCTTTCCGCCTTCCTTCTCACCTCTTTCCGTTCCCGTCGCTCTTCCTTCACCACTTTGGCGCCTTTCTGCCTGGTCCATGCGCGCTCTTTCCTCTGCTTCTGCTCGGCAAGCTTCCCTCTCAACTGCGACGATAACTGTGTCTTCTCGCCACGCGCTCGAGCGGCGTTGTCTGCAAGACGTTGTGCTTCGTGCACTTTGTCTGCATACGCGACAGCATTGACTTCAAAGTCGAGGGGCAGTTCGAGACCGTGTTTTCTGTCTTCCACAGCCTCGGGGAAGTGCCGCTTCAACTCCGGCATCTTGGGCCAGCGTAATAGTCCCCACGCTCTGCCGGTCTCGGCCCAGTCCAGTTTTCGCACACCGAAGATATCTGTAGGCAGCGTTTTGCTGTACGCCTGTATCCAGCTGACAAATGCCTTCTGCGACCGATCGTGGAGCTCTCGCTTTTGTTGTAGCACGTGACGGATAGAATTCGTGGCTTCTCTGGCATCGCTGGCGGTCAATGTCGGAGCATCGGGATATGGCTCGAGCGGCGTGCCCTGCAGACTCAAGTACTTGACGTAATCTTCTTCTCCGCCTTCGCTCAGGAACGTGACTGCCATGCCTCGTTTACCTGCTCTACCGGATCGTCCGCATCGGTGGATGAAGTCCTTGGGCTGTTTCGGCGGATCCAGTTGTACGACCAGATCGATGTCAGGTATATCAATCCCTCGCGCGAGCACATCCGTAGTGAGGAGTATTGCCGAGGACGTCGCATCCCGGAATCGCTGCAAATTCTTCATCCGAATGGCAGCTTTGTGATCGCCATGAAGGGGATATACTGGCATGCCGAGCAGTGCTTGCAGGATGTGATTCCAATAGTCGACGCCTGCACGAGTAGACACATAGATGATCGATTTCTCGGCGTGACTTTGCTGTAGCATAAGCTTCAGATGTGGTATTCGCAGCGAAGGCTTCGTGATCAAGTGATACAGCTTCAGACTTTCCGGTGTGCGCTTATCCAGCGCGCCAGTTTTGCTTCGCACTTTCGCGCTGATTTTGAAAGGATAGCGCATACCGACTCGGACCAGCTCATCGACTGCCTCCGAGACGGATGCGCTAAACAGTCCCGTTCGTCTCTCCTTGGGTACAATGTCGAGAATACGCTGCAGATCAGGTTGAAAATTGGGATCGAGCAGACGATCTGCCTCGTCAAGGACGAGCAAATCGAACCAATGTCGCTTCACGACCACTTTTGACGAATGCAGCACCTCAACCAGTCGCTTCGGTGTCCCCACCAGGATATTCGGGCCCAGGTGAGCAAAAGTCGTCAGGTCTTCCGCCAGCTTATTCATACCACCCACCAGAAGCTGCGGCACAGCATATGGTCCCGGCGGAACCTCATCGACCTCGTCATCGACGTCAATGTCATCCATATCTTCATCTTCACTATCCCGCTCCGGCTTCGCCGCCTGCTTCAAAAAAGCCGCAGAAGGCTTGTGAAAATCCAACAGACCGATGAGAACATCATAGATTTGACTCGCCAGTTCCTTCGTGGGCGCCACCACAATAGATCGCACATGACCCTTTTTGTTCGGCTCCTCCGCCTTCAGAACGCGCTCGACTAACGGGATCAGAAAACTGAGCGTCTTTCCGCTTCCCGTGACAGCCTCCACCACCAAGTCTTTGTTGCCCAGAAGAAGTGGTATCGCCATGGCCTGGACGGGAGTCGTTCGGGCAAAACCCATCCCCCTCGTGAAATCCAGAATCCATTGCGAAAGCTCGGGCGTCAGCGCCTCGAAAGATTTCGGCTGCTTCTTTTCTGCTGTTGCGCTTTCCTGGGCCATGTTTGATCAAGAGGTTGGGGGGGGGGGGGGGTTCTTTTTTGGATATCACGAAAACGGAGGTTTTTCTTGGGACCAGATTCAGAATTCTGTGAAGGTTTGATGACTAAGCTGCGAATTCATTTCCATCTCACTTCTCTTGGAGTCTTGGAGAGAATCGCGAGAAATACGAGCGCTCCTCTGCATTGTCAAACCGACCTACCTAGGTACATGTACCTACATGTAGGTACCTTATGCATTGATTCGCATATTACTTCGAGCCACTCCTCAGTCCCGTCGACTCAATCCTGCCGAATCTAACTTGGACGCACCAGTACCTGACATGTATTCTCACAACCTCTACTAGGTACCTACCGACCTGGTATAGAGAACATGAAACAGCATGCTGTGTACTTGGAGGATACATAATTCATTTCACAGTCGTCATGGATGTACTCGGTTACAGCCGAGCTGGATTGGGGCGCAGATAATTGCAACTCTTCCCTCTTATTATACCTCCTAGTACTTATCTCTCTATATGCCGACTTGGAAACTCCAGGGTTGTGAGTGTCTGCATGGCTCGAACAGCATAATGAGAAAGGCCGAAAAAGGTGGAAACCATAATGTTACTGTAGGTAGGTTTACTCAATTTACTGGGGGGGTATCATCGCGCTTAATGCTAGGAGGTACATGTATGCAAGAGATGGTCAACTGCCGCGGGCTACCGTTTCGCTCGCGATGACAATTCTACTTGGCTGTACCATGCTGCGCCGGCTAGTGTAATAAGCATGCCTACTGCATTCAGCATTCCCACATGCACATGGAATAACACAATGCCCAACAATATCGTCAGCGCCTGCTTCACGTTGCCGCAAACAGTGATGGTGAGTGCTCCGGCCATTTTGTTCGCTTGAAATCCGACGATATTCAGCAGGAATGCTGTCATTGCGTTGACGAGCAGCGCAGCGCCGAAAGTGCCCGAGAACTGGCCTTGAGCGAAGGCTATCCGGAACTGGTCTGCTTCTCCAGTGAGATAGCCGTAGAACACGCACTGAATAGCCGCCAACGGGGACATTCGTAGTAGTACTTCGAGCGCAGAAAGTTTGAGAGAGCCGGTCATAAGCCTGTTCGTAGCTACGGTCTTTACCGATGCCTGCGCAGAAAAGTCAGTCTCGATTGCCGTCTTGCCAGCAATGTTAACGCGTACCAAAAACACTCCGAGCAAGGTCATTGTGAAACCGGCAAGAGTTGCATAGTAATCGCCCACAGTTGCCAGAGCCACGCCAGAGATGAGCGGTATCATGGTAAGATAGGTCTGGCTGGCGTAGGTCCTGGCGTATGCAAATCGATAAATAAGGATCGTGATGACGGGTGTCGTCGACCGCACGATTTGATGGAACGGCACCGACACCATGGACAAAGAAACGTTCGAGATGGCGATGTTGATGGTAAAGAGAAACGAGAAGGCGACCAAGGTCCAATGCTCACGCGTTCCGAGCGTAGACAGCTTGAGAGCGCCGAGGCCAAGCATGGCGAAACATCCGATCGAAGTCGCAGAACAGTGCACAGCAGTCAGGAGCCACGGAAACTTTGCCTGTCATGCCGTCAGCAGATTGGTCTTGGAGAGGCTCTCTTTCTTCTAGAAGCAAGCATACCGTGCCCAGCACAGACTTATTCGAGAGAGTCAAGAAGAGGTTGAGAAAGAAGTAGGCTGCCAGGAACACCAGTTTTGAACGGACGGACACATAGTTCTCGGCTACTGGAGTCGCCTGAGGAAATTGTGACTCGAGGTCTCGGGATTCCTTCAGCCTGGTGATGGAATCCTGTGTCGAAGAAGATGCGCTTGATTCTGTGCTCGAACGGAGGTCACGAAACGGCTCCTGGGGAGTACGCGGCCCGTCCTCCCCCACCGCGACCTTTTCGGTCTCAAACTCGATGACGGCCATCAAAGTCGGTGATGGAGAGGCGGCGGTGCAGATGAAAGTGGAAGGATAAGAATGCGGGAGAGGCGGAGAGGTGGTATTCAATAGCGGGAGGTCGAGCGACGGGCGACACGGCTCTCCTATATGCACAGTATCTTGTTGGGAAGGATGCTAGTGTAGTGTGGACATAGGCACAGGAAAGTTTGGCGCCATTTCAGCCACGCTGGCACATTGATGGCAATTTCCTGCAGGGATCTTGTTATGCACCACGAATAAATGGATTCGAACGTTCACAACGGCTCTTTTTGGCGAGGTGACCAATATAAGTAAGTAAAGTAGGTAGGTAGGTAGGTACAGTACCGTTCGTTACATAGGTACCTAGGTAATTAGTATATAACGATGATTGTGTACCTATAGGCTATGATATACCTTAGCTACCTTATGCATCAAATGCTTCACATTCCGGAATGTACGCGTCGTTCTGCGCGCGGGTGCCTGGTGCCTATGAGTCCCGTCCCGTCCCGTCCCGTCTTGTCCCGTGACTCCCGTCCTTCCGCGTTCATCAGTCGACCCTCCTAAGGTCTTGGCAGCACAGCCGCCAGTTCCGCGCGTTTCTGAAAACGGCACGCTCAGGCCCTCAGGGGACCAGAAGTTCGAGACTCGAGAGGAACGGAACGGAGGCTCGGCGCCCGTTCGAAATGAGCGCGGCATCATGTGCGCTATATCCTATAGGCTACAGGTGCCACTGCCACAGTCTGTCAGGTAGTGATTGATGGAAATGCTGCCGGTTGCATGCTGCGACACTGCAGTCTGCGCATACGGTACTTCTTTGGAGGTACAATAGGAGGTACGGTTGCGACTTTGTAGTGTGTTGATGGGAAAGGCTGTCAAAGAAAAGCCCCCGAAGTAGATCTAGGTAGTGCAGTAGGAGGTAGTGAGATAGGTACCAATTACCACCTACAATACTATGTACACAACCTTACCTAACCACCAATAAGGCACTACCTCCTGTAGGCAAATACTGACCGGCGCTCCACCTCCCCCCCTATCCCCGTAGGTGGCACACAGGAGGCAGGTGCAACTGCAGTGCCAGCAGTTTGCCGTCTTTTCTGGGGCAATATTCACGCTCTCAAGTCTTCACAGTTTGCCTGACTAAGGTAGGAGGTACGGAGGGAGGTACCTCCTAGGAGGTAGGAGGTACTCGTTTTCTACCGGCACGCCACGGATTCATCGCCGGATCGGGTAGAACTACAGCTTACACGGGCGCTGGTATCGAGAGTCCAGCTCAATCTGCTGTGGAACGTACCTCCTAGGAGGGGAGGCGGAGGTACCTCAGGAGGTACCTACTAGTGAAAAGCATTCGGGAGCACCGTCTGTCTCCTGGTCACTACGCCACGAATGTTATTCCGTTGTCGACTTGCGTGGCAACTTTCCTACTTCACGAAATCCGCATGGGCATTCAGGACTCCAGGGCAACTGGACAACAGGTCTGCGCGTCAAATTCACATGCTCAGGTACCTACTATTCAAGTGCATGTCTTCCAGTGTTTTAATCATGGCAAGAGTAAGTCATTCAAGTCGTCCAAGTAATTCATACCCGTAGTATTATAGTATACATTGATCCAGTACAGTCTAGGTCTTATTTCTCTTCCGACTGGCGATTATGTCGGGGCAACGGCATCTGGGCCTCCGCCAAGTGAGAGTCTCTCTGACTCAAATTGAGCAACCACCGTGCCGCTCGAGCATCGGCGGGTGTGAATTTCTTGCTCGCGACCTTCCCTGCCTTTGTGCGCTTGCTGCTGCGGGTGACGCGTGTGCGCGGCGCGTGCTCAGCCTCGGAAGCGCGCTTCGAAGGTGGCGATAGAGAGATGTCGGCCTCGTCACTCTCGCTCGACGTGCTCAGGACAGCCTCTGGCTCCTCATCCGGAAGACCGTCTGATGATTGAGAGACATCACTGTGCCGTCGCTTTACTCCATGCCTGCTGTCCTGTCTCTGGTGCCGCTGAGCTGGGACGGCCGATTCTGGGGACACTTCTGCCGCCCGCCACGTGGTCCTTGGAGTGTAACGTGGCTCGGCCATCAGGGAGGAGGATGATGATGGTATTACAGACTCAGCATGTGGCGGCGGTGGCACGCTGCCAAGACTCTGTCCTTGGTTGATACTTGTCCAGCCTGGAGTCTCGTAATCTTGTTGAAGTGTGCTGGACTTGGGCGAGAGCGCCGGGGACACTCTGGCTGGTGAGGTGTACGTATAGCTCTGATTCATACCATGATCGGCTTCCAAGCCAAAAGGAGAGTCCATGCGGAATTGCGAAGGACCTGCTCGATGCCGTGGCTGTGCAAGAGAGACTGCAGGTTGGCTGCGTGGTATCGCCTGGCCATACGACGACGGGCCGATCGGTGGCATATGACCTTCATAGTAGTTGTCTGGCCGCCAGCCCTCTGCTTCCAGAGAGGCACATCGGACCACTTCGGGATCAATCTTGAAGCGGCCAAAGCCGGGGTCGTCTCGTCTCAAGCACTCCTTGATGAATGAAGCGCCAAAGATGGGCGTCAGAGCCCATCGGATAGGATAGCAGAAGGTCAGACAGACGGCTCGAGCACACGCATATGGCATCCAATAGCCTTGCGCAGCAAGAGCACCGCCAGTGATGGAGTGTGCCAGCTCCTTCAGGCCCGGGTTGGTGTTGAGGGCCTTGGCGGGAATCGTCTGTGCTTCCGGTCAGTTCATATAGGTACATGTCATGTACCTAAGGTCATATCGAAGGAAGGCTCCACCCACTTTGGAGTAATCGCAAGCTTTGAAGAATGGAGTGATTCTCACAAGGCCGATCTGGTAGTCCCACATGACGACGTGAGTACGGTTGGTAGGATCCCAAGGTACGTTGAATGTGTATTGGAATACTGTCCCAGGTCAGAATGTTGTCAACAACAACAACAACATGCCCTGTATCCTCACACACAGAGTTCATATCCTGCTTACTTACCATCAAAAGCATCTCGTCCCGTCTTATTCAAGAAGCTTTTCTTCTCGCTCGAGTAGGGTATGTGTCGGACGTAGTCTGAGATCAGCCCCTCATCGCCGCGGCCGCACGGAAAGATCTGAAAGCGTTCATGCTCCCGGGCGAGTTCTTGACGCTGATACGAGTCTAGACACAAGCTGTCTTCAGTGCACTCGAAGGGCGGATAGTTGATGTTGCCCTTGATCGCACCGCCTCGAAGAAACACGGCGGCGTCCTTGATGAGCTTTTGGCGTTTCGAAGGTGATGGAGTGTTGGGTGTTTCCGGCTGAGGTGTTCCGGCTTGAGAGTAGCCGTGCGTAGTGTACGCGGGAGTCGGTGGAGGTGTGTTTGTGTGGTGCCCCGGGTATCTGTAGTCGGAGGTGGGATTGAGGAGCGAGTGTATCTTCAACATCGTGGCAGCCGGTTGACGCTGATGGTGGTGATATGAGAACTGTCCGCCTCGAGATGACTCTTCTGGTGAAGGCGAAGGCATATGGTGGTGGTAACTGTTCGCCATGGTGAAGCGGTGGAGGGGGAGGTGGCTGGAAAACTGACGGCAACAATCGAACGGCAGGCGAAAGAGGTGTGTGTGTGTGTGTGTCGGTGTCGGTGTAGCTCGCGAGCGGTGAAGCAATTCCCAAGGGCGAGGACGAAGGCTTTCTATGGTGAGTACATCAGATATGCGGACGATATGCCAGATCCTTGGAACACAAGCTTCGGGGTTACATTGGCTGACGGGAATCTCAACACGGCCCACTATGTCTCGCTCTCGATGGCACGTCAAAGAAGTCCAGAGGCAAGCCGTTAACAAGGGGATTGGAGAGAGTGTGCTTGGTCGACTGTACAGTTTGCCGCGCGCGCGAGATACATGTAACAAGGGATCGATCGAAGCCTCCATCTATTTGCTCTTTCTCGTACCAGCCAGGCCGGGCCATTCACACACATTCACACACACACACACACACACACACACAACACAACAAAAAAATCTCATGTCAAGTTTGCGGTGAGGGACAATGCATAGGTCTCAGATGGGCTTCTGCACTGGCCTATGCAGAGGTCATGCACGCCGTCGTTTGTGCAGGTGGTGGGAGAGTCCTTTAAAAAGACGACGCAGCCGTAGACACGGCGAGCACCATCAGCGTGTGTGCTGTTGCGACGACAACAAGATGAGAGCATTGGGGGAATACACGAGAAGAAGAATTAAGGGACCAGCCTCTTATTCTTCTTCAACAACAACAACAACAACAAGTGGGAGTTGCTGAGCGATACCTATTGATTGAGCAAACGACATCCCATCCCTCGAGGCTGGTTCTGCGGCGCTCGAGCCTGAGGTTGTCTTGTCTGAAGCGGAACAGACCACCTGCAGTGAAGGCTCTATGGCGCGATACCCAAAGAGTGAGTTCGGTTGTATTCAGCCTCTCCCGCGTGGTTGGTTAGGGGCCATGTCCACCGGGGGGGGGATCGATACCCTGGCTTGTGGTGGTTGTCTCAAGTGTATAAGGGAGCGGCGGGTCCCGTCTATCAAAGCAGGATGCACGTTCCGACACACTCGCCACATGTTCGTTCGTTCGTTCGTGTGGCAGTTGGCAGGATCCAGAGTTACGAGCTTCTTCTCTCTATAGGTATGCTTATGCTTATACCTCATGATAGCAAAACCTTCGACTTGTGAGATTTTCAGATAAGTGAGAAACACATTGTACATTCTCAGAAGAGGGAAGACTCGCAGTTATACCAAAGTAAGTCAGGTAGCTATGGAGCAAGCATCAGGTAATGGAGGAGGAGGACCACCACCACATACATCATGACAACCGGACAGGGGCATCCAGCCATGTGGCAGCAGTATGCCTGTCCGGGTTCTCGCAGCGCTTGGGAATCCGGTGGTAACATTAACTACGGTAAGTAACTAGGTAGGTGGGTAGATTCTGCCCAGCCATGACAACAAGCGTACAAAGAAAGCTGCCTAATTGCTGTCAATTGATTGTCTCCGTTGTTGTCCACCATCCATCATCATCATCATCATCATCATCATCTCCTTGATTGTTTGCCTTGCTGTGCTTTGCTTGCTTCCATGACCTACTTGCTTGCTTGTTCGCTCGACAGAGACTCGACTGTATCGACACAAGAAGACACCCAGTGAGAAAAAAAAAAAAGTCTTGTTTGGATGCTCTGTCCGTCGGCGTCTCCAAATTTCCCCATCTGCAAAGATCCGTCCGAGCACACACACCCCCATGAACATATCGCATGTTCATCCCATCCCATCCCATCCCATCCCATCCATCTTCCCTATACCATACCATACCATACCATAATACTATGCCCGTACCACCGGTACCAGCAACCAGAACGAACAAGAAGAGAACACATAGAGTTCGTACCTTATGCTTCAAGAAGAACCATGTTGATAGAAAAAAAAGAAAGAAAGAAAAAAACACCATCACTCACTCACTCTCTTCCCCTCCTCTTCCCTCCTTTCTACGTCCTAATTACCTAACAACCACTCCAATTTCTACAAAAGTAGAAACACGTAGTATTAGTAGATAACCAAACAACCAAACTACCAACCTACCTACATACATGTACCTATTAGATGCCAGTTCGCCAGAAACCAGGCAGGCCTGCAGGCCCCGAAGCAGCTATCCGATCCGATCATGGTTCATAAAAAAATTTCCCGTGTTGCTGGCTGCCCTCCCGTCAAGCCGTTAAATGCTGTCGTGTTACCTCCCCTCCTACCTCCTACCTCCTACCTCCCCTTCGGCGGCGGCGGCATGCGAACAGCAGGCAGGCAGGTAGGGTAGGTAGGATGGTAGGATGGTAGGTAGGTAGGTAGGTAGGTAGGTAGGTAGGTATATGTTGTGTCACCAGAAATTTAAAAAATGGAAAAAAGAAAAAGAAAGAAAAGAAGAAAGACAAGAGAAAACGAAACCGCATTGGTACAAGAGATGTATCATCTTCTTGGCAGGAGGGAGTGCAGCACATCATCAATAAAAACTACACATGTAGCTGTAATTATACCTAACCTCTGGTAGACTATTCAGCTCTTGTTCTATAGTGGTACCGGTCTCGGAGTTAAGACGGAGCTCTGGATCTGGGTTGAGGCCATAAACCTAAATCCGAACGCAGAACGCCGAATGCAGAACGCAGAACGCAGAACGTAGAAAATCAAAATCCCGCTCGTACATATTTTCGTCTATTCGCGGGACTCTCGCGGTTCTTATATATATATATATATATATAGGTAGGTATTT
>JH792547.1:96935-127685 GCA_000291705.1 Sphaerulina populicola P02.02b
AGAGAGAGAGAGACGGGGAGTCAGAACAGCGGTCTCCACGCGATTTTTGAAGCCGAACGCGTGGAGTAATGGCAGCTACATAAGCTAGCTGACCAAGCAGCAGGCGGACCTGGGGCGAATGAGAGTGAAAATGACGGTTTGACGGGGCGTGCGACGGCGATATTGTATGGAGTCGCGCAGGAGATCAAGTTTGGCTGCGGGCTGGTGCAACAGGCGCCACACTAGAGGCCGCTATGATTCCCAATGAGGCAGGATAGGCTTTGCGATGTTGTTTTAGATGCCGCTAGCCCGCTGCTGATTTGCGAGACGGGCGCGGAGACAAGACGGCGTTTACGGTGGGATAGCCGGGATGGGTGTACCACCTCCTAGGAGGTAGGAGGTAGTGCTACCTCCTCTGGTATGGCCGCAAGGCCCACAACATGACAACATGACAACATCAAAGTCATTACCGTACAAAAACAGAAACAAAAGAAAAAAACTTATCGGCGGGCATTTTTGCTGTATGTAGGAGGTAGTGCGGATCCCCAGCTTCGCCTAAATGCTTGAAGCAGCCTCAAGCCCTCAACTACCACCGCGGCACGGGGCATGGCGGTTGCGGTGCGGTGTCCTTTTTGGAAATTGTGGGGGTGTCCTGTATTTCCAACCGTCTTCCCCCCGTCCCCTCCCCTCCTACCTTACCCAAGATCTCCTACCACTACCACGACCTCACCTACACTTCCTAAAGTACAGTAAGGTACGCAGCCTGTGAACATGCACTCCCGAAACTTGTCCATAGGGAGGTGCAGCGCCCCGCTCCGATATAGGTGACGCGACCAGTCCCATCAGCGCGTCGAGACGGCGTGGATGAGGTGCCATTTAAGCTTTTTCGTGATGCATGGCATGGCAATGATGCCATGGCCGGCATGGCATGAGAGTACTAGGTACAGTACCTACAGTTAGGGTACGGACCATGCGACTTTGCGTGTCCTGATACGCACTTCACTTATACAACAGCAGACCAGGATGCAAAGCAGTGATGCGGTGTACATACCTAAGGTACCTATCGTCAGGTACATGTATCCATCTGGCGCCGTGTCTAGCCTGTAGAATGATGGATAAGAGTCGAAATCGGCACGACGCAAGTATAAGGGTAGGTAAGGCCAACAACAGCAATATCCCGTCTTGGCGTGTCTCCCTAGCTTTTACTTTTAGCGTATGCCCTGGGCCATGTTGAAGACGCTTGTCAGCATGTGATACGAAGTGCTGAGTGGAGTCAGTGCTGTAGACAGTAGGAGGAGGTTCAGTAATTGAAATTCTACTAACTTCAAATACCTCCCTGTCATGAAGAGAAGTTAGAGGACTTCAAATGATGCAGCCCTGCTACCTACATACCTACCTACGTACATGTACATGTACATGTACCTATAGAACGATGGATAATTACCTAGCGGATAGAGTAGTGACCGGAAATGATACCTAGAGAGTAGAGACTACATCTACCGGTGTCTCTACACAATCACCGCCAAAGCAGATGCGAAAAGCCAAATGGTGACAATCTATTTCGAACTTCGGGTGCTTCGTCAGCAGCAGTTGTACATACCTACTGTAGCTGCGTCCATGTTACTGCTGACCGAATGTAAGCACATTGCGCAAATGCTGCTGCGTCGGACAATGACCTGCAGTACCCGATCCCTGCTCTCCAGCGGCAACTCTTCTTCAGCAGCTGAACATGTCTTCTCGTAGGTAGACATACACTTCCCATCACAACCTCGCCCGCACCGCAGTAGTCTGAAGAGTACAGATTCACAAACAACCCCCTCTCAACGCTTGACACAAACATCGCTTCGAATCACCCATTTCTCGCCCTCCGTCACCTCTTTCCCCTCATGCAACATACATTCCTTTCCATGTCGATGCAGCAACGCCATTCCCACTTCCAAATTGACTACCACCGGTGCAGGTGCAGCTTCCCGCTTACTCACCGCTTCCGGATAGAACACCGTCTCGCCACCTTGACAACCCGTCGCTGGCGAAGTGAGATAGAGCAGAAATGTCCACGTTGTCTTGGCGGGAACAGCGTCCAGAGAGTCATCGGATGGGAACATGATGTGATTACTTTCGTCATCTGTGAATAGATTAGATGAGAATGAGGAAACAAGCAGACGCAAATAAATCAAAAGATGAAACTCACAATGCCTCCCAAAAAACTGTCCCTTCCGATATCGATACACCCGAATATTCGAACTCAATCCCAAAACCTCTCCTCCCCACAACCCCTCCCCAGCTTCTTCCTCCTCCTGCTCCCCCTCCCCCTCAAGTCCATTGTCTCCCAACACGAGACCCTTCAACCCCGTCCCCGACCACAACCTCTCCGCAAACCCCGCATCATCCACTTGCAACCGATCATTCACGCGCACCGCTTCTCCCTTTTTCGGCTTGGAAGGCGTCGTCGTGAATTTGAGGTTGGAAGAAGATGAAGAAGATGACAGTGATGATAGAAACGAAATATAAGTTTTGCAGAGCGTCGAGGTCCAGAATTGGGAGATAGTAAGGATTTGATGATTAGGGAGGAGAGGGATAAGCGAGAGAGTAGAAGAGGGGAGAAGAGGTTTGAGGGGGGGCCAGTTTGGGATGGGAGGTTTGGAAGGAGTTGTAGTAGAAGTGTCCTTGTTCTTGTTCTTGTTTTTAGGAGGCTGTTGGGGTTTGGAAGGCATTTTTTCTTTGGTACTACTACTAGGTACTACAGTACATGTATGTATAAGGTATGTATAGCCTACAGGTGTACTGTACTCTAGGAAAACTCCAATCGGGTTTGGCGCTATAAAGTGTTAAGCGGAGGGACAATTAGAAAGGACACTCGGGATTAGTAAGCGTTAATTTAAGTTATAGCTCGGCGCGGACTAACGTCCGTTCCGGCTGACTTTACATTTACTAGACGGGCATTTACCGAAATTGCCCCTTCTCTGGCCCCATTTATTCACGGATATAGGCGGCTCCGGTGAGGCAGTTGATATAGGAGGTAGCTCTGAGGCAGCCTTTTTCTTATGATTCTGGGTATATAAGGAGTGTCAACTCCCCCCCATCAACAGAAGAATCAAGCGACTATTCACCTCTATTGATTATCAGCCTTTTTTCACCCTTTTCCATATCAATCAATCCATGCTTCACCTTCCCCGCTTTGCCCGCATTGCTTAATAATCGGAATTGTGTGCTTCATTGAAACAGTTATGAGCCCGGAATCCACCTGATTCATTCCACTATTCAACCATCAACCACGGACGAATCAACCGTTTTTCTACACCAACCCACATGAACACACGATCACGATCACGACGAGAGCAATCGAACACACCCGCACCGACTGCACCATCACTTTCCCCATTCCATACACCAAACTCATCCCTGGTTCATCAGAGGACTATGCCAGCCATGACTTTATCAAGGCCTACCAGATGAAAGTTGGTTCCATTGGCCATGTAGCAATTGCTACTCGCCCTGATGCAGCAAAAGCACATGCTGTTCTTTCACAGTTTCTTCAGAATCCAACCAACCAAGGCACACATAGACGCTGCTGATCACCTTTTGGCCTACCTTTTCTACACCTAAGGATATAGTCTGACCTACAGCAAGGACAGTCCACTATTGGAGATCTATGTTGATGCTTTATATGGTGATAATGATGACAGGACGAGTTCACAAGGGCTTCTCATCATGATGTATGGTGCTGCTGTTGAATGGCAGGCCAACAAGCAACGGACTGTTACTAAATCCACCACAGAAGCATCAACATAGATCTCCAATGGTGGACTGTCCTTGCTGTAGGTCAGACCATATCCTTGGGTGTGGAAAAGGTAGGCCAAAAGGTGATCAGTAGCGTCCATGTGTGCCTTGGTTGGATTCTGAAGAAACTGTGAAAGAACAGCATGTCCTTTCCACGTGATCGATCTCATGGCAGGTCTCAAGCGCAGCGGTGATGACAGCAGCAGTCATGGCCCGAACAAGTTTCCTCGTCTCTCGTCATTCTACCCTGACGAGGATCCGGATATTCTCGTGCGCGACATGTTTGGACGCTTTATGAGAATCATGAGGGATAGAGAGGATCGCTACAACACGTTTCTGGCCTTCGCTTCTGATGATCATACGGAGTTCCAAAAAGTCCATGCTAAGATAATCGAGGATGAGCGATGCCTGGAGCAGGCAATGTCTCGTGTCTATAAGATGGCCTTTTCCGTGCACGAGGAGTTAGACGCTATCGAGGACCGTAAGCTCATGCGTACGGCTACATCTGAGCCCTAGTGGTACCGATGTAGGAATATACTCGGTATGTTTCACTCCAAAGTCCATTGCTAGACGCTGACACCAGATATTAGATCTTAGCTACTATCAACTGTCCGGCGTTCTCTGCAGCCTTACTGCAGATAGTATGCTCGACTTCGTGCAATATCTGCGGCAAACCATCACTGCAACCCCCCTGAAATGGTCAGACAACTTCTACACGATGAGTAGGATCTATATGTGCTTGGCGCAAATCTTCAAAGTGGAAGATGATGAAACTCGGCGTTCCTTATTCGCACTCTTGTGTTTTATTAATGCACAACGGGAGACTTTCTCCCCTCATTGCGGCAAAGAAGCACGAGATCAGGGTAAAACACTCAAGAGACAGGCACGCGAAATCAACGACTTCTTCTTGAACCATTGCCTGGTCTAGGCCAGGAGATTCCAGGATTTTGAGTACGAAATTGATCGTAAAATGCCGCCCGAGGCAAGGACCGATGAGATAAAGCAGTTCTTAGAGAGAGACTCTCTGACGTGGACGAAGAAGTACCAACCCGGGGAACAAGAGTTATTTGTGTATTGGAATACTGGGCGAGAGCTGTAGGAAGTCTACAACAGTAGCCCAACGGATTGCAGCACAGAGACACCATATGATTGTATCCACCGACAGAATTTTGAATTTCTGGGTCTTCTGCTTCGCTAGGCCTATGCTAAGACACGTCGCTCTTGTGTGCTAGCAGTAGGCCATCGTCTCCCAACGGAACTTTTAGACGTTGTGTACGACTTCACTTTACGAGCAGAAGGCGTTCCTATCGACGGCACCACTTGGTCGGCATTCGGGGACATTATCGACTGCACCACTTACCCGGGAGTCGAGGTCATTGACTCCGAGATTGATCACAACGACGACGGGTACTATAAGCCCATATCTCCCCCATGTTGTCTCATGATTGCGCCTTTTTGGATTTAGGATTCGGGGTCTTCTCCTGCTGGGAAGGAGCGTCCATGAGGACCTAAGGTAGGTAGGTACCTATTATGTATCTTACATTACCTAGGTAGTATCCCGAGTCCACTGGCGGGCGATATGCCATCGTCACGGGTGAGATGGGAGTGATTGTAGGGTGAGTGTTTTCTAATAGGGGGAAAAAAAGAGAGAGAGGTATACAAGTAGGAAGTAAGCGGGAATAAAAACACGACGCGGTCAATAATTGCTTCTATTTTTCTTTTCTTTTTCCAATGCATTCATCAGGTTCCAGCCATCCATGTATCTGTTGGTCGCTATGTACTTAGCTACAGGTACCTAGCTGGTCATTACTGAATGAACAATCTCAACCACAAAACTGTTTCAAAGCACTCGCCCTTGATCAGAGACGGCC
This sequence comes from Sphaerulina populicola P02.02b, assembly GCA_000291705.1. Lineage (NCBI taxonomy): Eukaryota > Fungi > Ascomycota > Dothideomycetes > Mycosphaerellales > Mycosphaerellaceae > Sphaerulina > Sphaerulina populicola. Next base: position 102,566 of record JH792547.1, read on the forward strand.
AATCTTTCCATCTACCTGCCCGGTTACTCAAACGTGCCACCGAGCCCCTTTCCGAAGCCGCTGCTAGCGTTTCTCCGTAACTGAGCAATCTTGGCAGTATTGTCTGCGCGACGTCGAGCACTCTGTTCCACAATGGCCTTCCTCTCCGCGTCTCTCGCTTGGTAGGCCAGTGAGCTCTTTTTGGTCCCTCCCATTTTGACTCCACTGGCAGTATTATTACTACCACTATCCTGCCGGGAGACGCCGTTGCTCGTGCTCACGCCACGCCCGTTCGCGCCGCGAGAAGCAGCGCCGTTCGATGTCGCTCTGCGAAGGAGAGAAGGGGCTCGGAAGCCGCTTCCTTGAGAGCCGGATCCCCATGCTGTACGTGATCCTGCTGCAGTGTGCTCGGATGCGCTGCTAGCGCGTTTGAGGCTGAGGCGATCTACGACCGATACTGTCGTTGTCGCGGTCCGGCGCTGAGACGCGGGGAATCGAGGAGGAGGCATGGTGACTCGATCGGGGGCAAAGCCGCCATCGTTCTGGCGAGCAACTTCTTCACGAAGCTCTTCGCCAATATCATCATCATCATGATCATGTTCATCAACTTCTTCTTGTTCAGCCACTTCATCATCGTGCTCCAAGTCGGAGCTGAGATCGACGGCTGAAGGACCATCCAGAAGCATATTTGGCTCTTCGAGAAGAAAGCTGACAGATTCCTGGACCTCGAGCATGGACACCGGTGCCCTGAAAGCGGACGGCTGGGTGCGACGTTGCTTGGCGGGAGGTCGTTCTTCTGGCGCTTCTTCCATACGTCGCTTGTTGCCGCTCACTTCTCGCACAGGAGCTGCGAGAGGCAACATTTGCTGAGAGTATTGACTGTCTGACTGCGAGTCAGGCACTTGAGAGTCGTCCTCGATATCAGACAGGTCCAGGACATCATCGTCCCGCTCGTCATCGTCCGCAATCGCCTTCAAGAAAGCGTCCTTGCCCTTGCTGTGTCGACCCTCTGCCAGGCTGGCAATACTTTCGTCTTGCAGCAGCAGCTTCCGCTTTCGAGCTTCTTCGCGCTGCTTTATTTGCCGTCGACGCGCCGCGAGGTCGTCTTCATCTTCATCAAGGTCGAACATGTTCGCCTGCTTCCTTCGCAGTGCTCCCGTCATCAAATCTTTGTACAACCTCTGATGATCGGCTTCATCAGCAATACGCTGCTTCTCTGCGTAGTGGGCAGCGATCTGCCGTTCATCGACATCTATCAAGCTGGAGTCAATCATCTCACGATCCTCCTCTGTCTCCGGCGCCACGAAATCGTCGCCTCCGAGGCCAGTGTACTCGTCTTCAGATTCCTCGGCCTGCTCATCCATCATTTGCTTGGCTTCACGCTCAGCATTGGCAATCTCTTCAGCACTCAGAGTTTCCTTGCGCTTGCGAGCCATTTCTCGGAATGCATCTTTTTTCTCGTCCTTGGCAGGCTGTATACGCTCGGCGTCATCGTCATCGCTTTCGACTACTGCAGGACGACGTCCGCGTGCTAAACGAGTTCTCTTCGGTACCATTGCAGGAGATTCACTGATCCGCAAAGGCTCAGTGGACTGCGTGTCTCGGTCTGGAAGCGTTTGTAGGCTATCTTCCCGAGCTAAATCCGGCATTGCTTGCCACGTATTAGGGAGACCAGGATCTTGAGAAGGTTCCCAGCCAGGCGTTTCTGTCGCAGATGCGGATGTCACTCGATGGTTGCCTTGAACAGGCGTTTCTGGAGCCTGAGTTTCCCAAGCAAGCTGAACCTGCTGACTCTCTGGCAACTGACTGCTGGGGATATTGTTGTGTTGGCCGTCCCAAATTTGAGTAAATTGTGGCTGGACAGCGAATGTGGGTGAAGGTCGTGCCGAAGAGCTTGTCGGGACGAGGTGATTTAACACATCCATCGAGTCTTGCTGCATGTCCTGCGATGGGGTTTGCATAGTGGCATTGAACATTTGTGTGGGACTCATCAGCGAACTTGCTGGGTCTCCTCCTCCGAAGTTGAACGCAGCAAATGGGTCATTAATTTGTGACTGCGCAGGAGTGTGCGCGGTGACCGGAAGAGGGCGCGAGCCCTCAGCATCACTTGCATCTTCATCGTCCTCTTCATCCACGATTAGTCGCGACTTTCGAGGTCTTCGCCCAACGACGGGCGTCTGCGATGGGCTGAGCTGGTCCAAGGCTCCGGCGGGTCTGGTGGGCGTAGCCTCGACTGCCTCCGTTTCAGCCGCGTGTTGAGAGCCATTCGGGGGCGGTGTCTCGTCACGCTCGCCCAATTCCTCATCCTCATCCTCCTCCTCGTCCATGTGGTTTTCTTCTCCATCCTCCTCCTCCTCCTCCTCGTCCTCTTCCGCAGCGTCATCGACCATGTCATTACTTTCGTTCTCGTCATTGGCCTGGCCGTCCTCACTGCCAGACACGTCCACATAGTCTTCATCTTCACTCTCGTCTGCGCTGACGTCGACTCCACCGTTCTCGGCCTTTGCAGCAGCCTTCTCGGCTTTGCGGATCTCGACAGCGTCTAGCCTCGCCTTCTCCAGCAGGCTCTCAAACGCTTCTTGCTCGCGTTCGCGCTCTTCGGCGGTTTGAACTTCAATGCCTTTGGCTCTGAGCTCAGCGATGCGCTCCAGCTGCAGTGCACGCGCTTGATCCTTGGCGCGCATGCGCAATTGAGCCTCCAGTGCGTTAGGATTGATGGAAGGCCGCGATTTGCCATGCTTGCGACGGCCAGTCTGGCCATCATCTCCACCAAGATGCGCTAAATGCTTGAGTCTGTGGATGGCTCTTGAGTCCGTGTTGTGCTTTTTCATGTTTCCCTTGGCTTTATCAAATACACGCAAGTGCTTAGGCATGCTCTGCACAATCTCCAGGTCGTCATCGCTGCTATCCTCCTGTGAAGGAGCCATGGCCTTCTTACCAAGCCTTGCAAGTCTGAGACCTCTTTTCGGCATACCCGGCGAAGACGCAACCTGCGCCAAGGCAGACTCAAGCTCGGCGGCCTTTGCCCTGTGAGAAGAGCTCATGATACTGAGCAGATCTGGCAACTCCTCATCATCCTCAATTTCGGCAAGACTTTGAAGACTGTCCTCTCGCACTGGCTTCATCTTACTCAATGCGCCCAGCTCGACCAATGCCCGCTGACGATCCAGGGGAGTGGGTGGGCTTGATGGAGGAGTACTGGGTGGCTCTCGCCCAGGACCGTCGATAGCATCACTGTTTGGCGCCGACGATCCCGAACTATCTCGGGCTTGCTGTGCAGCTGCGCCAACATTTTGTCGAAAGTTGAAACTTGCAAACAGATCATTTTTGGAAAATGTCTTCTTCGTCTTCATCTGATGAGCCAGTGCTTGCTGACGTGCCAGTCGCTGCGTCTCGCGGTCCATTTCCAGCAAGGCCTTCTTACTAGCCTTACGTGTTGGCTTTGCGGCATCTGACAGAATGCGGTCGATCTCTGGGTTGGCAGGCTCTTCGGGCCCTTCGACAAGCTCGTCGGGCAAGTCGGACGACGTGAGCCTGCGTTCTGCTTCGGCTTCGGCTTCCCTCTCCAATCTTTCAGCTCGTTTCTCAGCGACCAAGGCGGCCAACTTCGACTTCATTCCTGTGGGTCGGGTAGGTAGCTCATCGTCGCTGTCGTTCTGTGCAGTCCTGGCAGGACTAACGAACAATGTCGACCGCGCGGCACTTGCTGGCACGAAAGGGGGCTGGCTTTGGAAGCGCGTGTCCAGTTTCGGCGTGACTGTGTACAGCTCGTCTTCAGAATCCCCCGAAGCACTTTGCTGCACTTTCCCAGGTGATATGCTGGGTCTCTGCTCCAGGCCTCGTCCTGGGCTCTCATCGGCACCGAGCATCCGCCTGGCAGCCCGGCCCATGGGCTTTCGAACCTCGTCATCCGATTCCTCCTCGTCCGAGGCTGCAGGACTAGAGCTGGTCGCCATGGCTTTTCCGTCCTCCTGGCTCGACGCGTGTCGCGAAAAGACGTCGAAATCGGAACTGCGGACGGGAGATGGCGTGGGCGAATCGCTTTCTTGGAACATCAGTCTGGCAGTGGCTGGACGCGTCGAGACCAGCGCGTCTTCTCGTCCTGGCGAGTGTGCCATTGTCCTGGTGGGAGGTGTATGTATCTGCTGTATACGCGTTTATTCCGTGGTGGTGCTGCGACACTGCTGCGTAGGAGTGCAGAGGGTGTTTAAGATGCCATGGCCATGGATATGATGTCCAGTGCTGGGGGCAGAGCGGGTGTGTAGTGGTATATTACACAGTAATGTGAGGGAGGTTGCGATGATACATGTACTATTCCACAGGGATTGGCAAACGCGAGATGAAGACGCGATGCGAAACGCAACGCAAGGACGCGTCGAAGGGAAATCTCTCGGAGACAGTTCGGATGAGCCCGTGCGGAGGACGGGCCGCGGGAGAGAAATATCGTTTCTCGATCTGCCATTCCAATTCTGATGATTACCTTCGCCAGACACGAAGCACCAGTCTCAGACCACCAATGTATGGCGGCACACGATGCACCGAGGGTAGATGCAATGCAAAAGCGCCTTGAAAAGGCCACTACGAGACATCATCAAGAGCATCGGACACATCGACAAGCACACCACCTCATCACCCTCATCACCCTCACCACCCTCACCACCCTCACCACCCTCACCACCCGCGCCCGCACCCGCACCCGGGCTCTTGCTCTCCTCCGCATCATGTGCGAACTCCCGCCACCACCAGCTTCGTTACAGCGCCGCCTCGCCACATGTATCAGTTAGCATTGGAGCTGTACGCCCACTGTCGGGCGCTCGCGGTCACGGTCACGGCCATGGGCTCCCCAGCGACTCGTTGTACACGACTTCCTACAGTCTGAATGCCCATGGGACGACGGCGCGAGCATATACTACTGTTACGAGATACCTGCCCTTCGGGAAGTCCGCCAATGATGCTGCTGCTCCTACTGCCAGCGAGGGCGATGCTGATTGCCTCGTACGCTCGGCCATCCATGCTGCGAGGAATACTGCTGTTGCTGCGGATGATGGTGCCGTCGGGAATGATACTGTGGACGAAGGTGCTATGCATGACAATAGCATGAAAGAGCTTGGCATCAAGCTTCCCAGTGACTTTGGGCCGAATTACTTCCGCAGACAGCTTCGCCGCCACAAGGCAGAACTGGCAAAAGCGACCTGGAGGCACACTGTCCAGCACAAGCAGCGCGATGGCGATCTGTGGAAGCGCATCGTGCGAGACCTGTACAATGCTACACCCACGAAGCACTCTCGATACAAACGAATAGTCGAGTTAGCTACGCTACCCAAGGGCGTCGCTGCTGTTTTCGAGCCCAACACGGAGATCGCTATTCTAGAAATCATGCAGCGTTCCGGATGTCACGTCCAAATGGCGCCTCAGTATGCTGTCGAGGGAATTCCGAAGGCCTTCACGGGCGTTGCTTTGCAAGGAACATATGCGCAGAATGACTCAGCCTTGTCATTGCTACCCAGCTACATAACAGCCTTTTATCTTGAGAGTACGGAGACTAGAGCACGTCTCACGAAGCACGATATTCACAGGGCGTTGCAGGCTGACGGAGATGAGGGCACAACAGACCCTGAGAACTGGGCGAACGATGATGACGAGAACATTGCGGGCCTATCAAGCGGAAAGGAATTCGACGCAAACAAATGTCTCCAGTCAGGCGCAATTGTCAGGTCTGTTTGGATTAGGGACCGTATCAAGGGAAATTTGCGGCAACCAGACTCATGCAAGCGTGATCTACCGTTACTGCGGAGTGCTGCAGAATTCACCGCGTATGTTGATGATCTGACCTCAATGCGCGTGGGCGTGCTTTCTCAGGAGGAACGCGCACAACAAACCGGGAACCGGACGTGGCGGCGAGTCAGCACTGTCGTGGAGATGCTTGTCTCATTGTTCAAGGATCCAGCCACGTCTCATCTGTGCACGACCGAGTCCATAGGCCGTTCATTCGAGTTTCTAGCCAAGTATCAGAACTTTTTTGCACTCCGTCAGATCATGCAGAGTTTGGATGACGGAAATCGCGAAATTGGCATTGGTGGCTTCAATGCAATGCTGTCTGCAGTTGCTGATGCAGGCGATGTCCACCATTTCGAGCGGGTGCTGGCATGGATGAAACGTCGTGATATCGCGCCTGGATCATTGACGTGGGCATCAATACATAACTTGATATGTCGACGCATACCAGCTGAGGCAGATACCATTCCGATACTGATGCGCGACAAAGGACTGCTCCGCGACAATATTGCCTTGGTTGCGGTCATCAGGAACGAAGTGCGACAGCATCTTCTCGCGCATATTCAAAGGGGTGGTGACATCGCCGGCTTCTTGAGGACTTACAGCACTCGAGTCCATGTCCTATACGACCGGCCTGATTTCAAATGGCTTGGAGTCGATGTCCTGAATCGCATGCTTCGCGTACTGGTCAGTCTCGGTCGGACTGACGAGGCTGTGGTGCTGCTAGAGCGCTTCCGGAGGGAGGCGCGCGGACCGCTGGAGACTGGTACACTCAACACTTTCCTTAGTTCGACAAGCGACGACTTCGATGCGGGATCAGCCATAGCTACACTGAAGATGTTTCACGTGGGCAAATATGGTGCTGTAATGCCAGATCAGATTACCTACATGATTTTGTTCATGATTGCCTGGCGCAGAAAGTACTACAATATGCTGAGAGTGGTCTGGCGTTATGCCTGTGTAGCTGGACAGGTTCCTTACGACATGCGAAAACGAATGATCCGCAGCTTGTACAAGTATTCGCCTATGAACGCAGACGTAGTCAACCCGTCTTTGGTGTTCAAAGCCTGGGCAGCCAAATTCGCAATAGGTGTTTCCCGCGATCGGACTCCTCACACTCCGGGTAGGTTGGCTGACGACGAACGCCGGCTTCTCGAGCTTGGTTGCCAAGATGGACTCGAAAAGGGGTCTGCAGAGTCAAAAGCAAGGATCCATGAAATGAAACGTCTAGTCCAAGACGATCTCGAAGAAGCGGGGAGGTGCAAGCCCGTGTATCGTCTCACATATCTTCTCGAACAGGCCTGGAAGAAAGATCTAAGTTGGCACGAACGTGGTATCGGCAGGGCTGCGAGCCAAAATGTTCCGTCCGGCGCCGAATGTGGAATTCTCGAAACAGTCATGTTGGTTGGTACGAGAGTGCCCATGAAGTCGGGAGACTTCACCAGATTCCGAAAGTGGGAGGTTCCATCACGGTCACGACGGACATTATTTTCCGAGGCAGAGACGCATGTCAGGCGAAAGCTGTACGTCTGACCGAAACTCGGCATGGGGGCTGCTTACATGGGCCTACATTTGTCTGACCGAAGTCCAGGAAGAGGTCTATTGCTCGCAAAGCGACTTGCCCATCTTCTCGGCCCTAGCGATTGAGCACAGCGATAACAGTAGGGGGCTGGAGATCTTAGTAGATGATGTAAAAGAAGTGTAATATAGAATGTACAGAGTCGATACAAACTCTCCTTTCATCTCTCCTCTGCCGAACGCGCATCAACATCGACAGACACGCGTAGAACTGGATTGTTGATATGACTGTCGTAGTGGGGAGAACATGTCGAAAAGTCATCTTAACTATGTAGGTAGGTAGTAAAACCCTTCCCCGACGGAAAGAGATCTGGAAATGTCTGTTCGAGCAGCATATGGTTACTTTTCCAAACCAACCCATTAAATAGTGGACCCCCCCCCCTGGGAGAGTTCAATATGGGCTGAGTTCGTTGGCCTGGAGTAGATACAGGAGATCATAAATATATACCTACTGTTCAACATTGCAATTGTGGCCCAAGTGTCTCGCGGTGACTACATGTCCCACGTCGGTATATAGTGCTTACGATCTCCGTGGACGAGCTGGTCACCACACCATGGAATTCCTGGACACGTAGTGAGAGCATTCGTAACGGTGTTTAGAGAGGTATAAATCACAGAAGTAGAAGTGAATGCCGCGAGCCTCTTTCCAGTTTCCAGAGGTACCTGGTACTAGAGATGTTGCCGTACGACGTGACAACGTACCGGCACAGCTCAATCAGCCAACAGAAACGAAGGGACTGGAGTAGGTCGTAGAAATGTACTTCATGATACATGACCGTCTGGGCATGTCTCGTTATCCTCATGCCTGACCGCTATTCGCTAATTCAATTGTGCCATGTACCACCCTTCTTCGCGCGTGGCCATCTGCTCGCATTAAAGTCGAGTCGGGCAGAAGGAGAGAATGCAACCGACAGGTCCTATGTCTTCCACCTCCACGAAGAAGAAGTGCTAACACGACTTCACCACTTTATTCGAGTCTCTTTCTGCTGCTTTTCCTTTGATCATCATGACCAGTCTACTTCTTCTTCGGCCCCAACATCGGCTGTCCAATGTTCGCGCCGGTCAGCCTCACATTTGCCGCCTTCTGAATCTTCAGCAATGCATCCATAGGCGGGAAGTCTGCTCCGACCCTCTCCAAAGCAGCCACAACAGCGACATCGACGTTGGCTTTACTCGAGAGATCCTTCTGCGTCATAGTCGTGCCCTTTTGGTTCTTGAGCTGTGTGCGGGCTTGTTGGAGAGCTTTGGCAACTTCGTCGGGAACCTTCTTCGTGGCGACGGGTCCATCGGCGCGGTCGACTTTGGTCAGTCGCTGACCCTCTGGGTTCCCTGAGGCCTGGTGGAGCGCGCGACGTTAGGGAATGCATGATCGAGAGGGAGGGCATGGTGAGGCTTACGTTTGCAGTGGAGAACTTCTTCTCGGTGGCTAGGATGGCTCCGCTGCGCTGAGCTGCATTGAGTGCGCTTTTTCCTTTGATGGTGACCTCGCGCTGAGCAGTGCCGGGTCCGCGGACCTTGCTGCCAATCTTGGTGGTGCTCTCCCAGTCGTCCGACATGGTACTGATGGTGGGGCTGAATTGATCTGTTGGGAGTTTGTCGAATGGACAGACGTTGTTGAAAGGGCAAGTTGTTCGCGGGTTTGGTGTCAAGCGGTATGAGGTGAGAATATGAGGGTCAGAGGCAAATTCAAGAGAGGTAGTGGTATTTGCTGGTGGAGAGCCCGAAAGTGAGTCGTCGCTGTTGGTTTCCCGCTGATGTTCTGCGTCATTCCATGGGAGGCACGTGCTTAATCACCGCAGCTGCCACTTGTCGCCACCGCATGCATTACTTCACTTTACTACATCTATCACTTCACTTCACTACATCTATTTCACTACATCTATCACTTCCCTTCACTCTCGGTCTTGTCGCGTCAAACCGTCAAGCTTGCTGATTACCAGCCTAAGGCACATTTTATCATTCACAAGGACTTTGAGCAGTATGCAACCAGCCTGCTAGAATGACTGAAAGGAGCGACAGGATGTTTTTTGGGCACAACGCATTAGGAGCCGCATCTCCTACGACTACAGTAGGTATCCAGTGTCGGCGGCAAATGCCCTGTCACGTTTGGGATCGAAGATGAATGCCGTCTACGCGTCTGGAAAAGGTGCGAATATAGAAGGAAGGTAGCGAAAGTGCGAACCTCAATGTTTGCAACACGAAACCCACTGCCACCAACTCTCAAGGGCAGCACATGTAGTTGGCTGCGAGAACTCCTAGCCTTCAGGTCAGCTGCCTCTGTGCCTCGGTGTCATCCTTGACACGGCATGGAAGAGCTTTGTGATGCCGACGCCTAGTCTGGCGAAGGTTCTTGCGTGTACCTCGCGACCGGTGATGGCGAATTACTATCCAGTGGCGTCGGTATCGACGCAGAAGGACGTCTGCTGAACCACAATGCTCTCAAACAACTGCTTGGGATATGCTCGAGTGGCAGGTCTCTATTATACACTGTCAACAGTATCATGAAGACTGAAGTGCGCTGGGATTCAGCAAAGGTCATATCGAACATCGACGGGTGGACAGCTTTTGTGTTCTCCGATGCTTAACACTTCCGGCTGAATTACAGAGCTTCAGATGTGCTGCACTTATGCCGGTGTGAGCAATAGAGTCGATGACTCTCGGACATCAACTGTAGGTAGTGTAGCAATGCAACGCAGGGGAATGTGGTCTGGATTCGAATGCGCCGTGGTATCACTGGAATTTCAGGTGCCAATGGCAGCTTCACTGCTCCACAATTACTCTCCCCACAGCATCTCGAGGCGTAGCAGTTGGAGAGCACTAGCTGGTCCCATTCCACTTCGAGGTGCGAAGACGACGACACGTGCGTTCTCCATTCAAGATAACCGGATCTTTGAAGCACCAAAGACTACCGAGTAGCACAGTCTGGGGTGATATGTGGAATAGGCGATTTCGCCAATATGCTGGCGTGCGGGCCCATAATTACAGCCTCGCTAGTCAGAACGACATGGTTCGATGTCCGAATGCGCAGCATACTTGCTTCCGTCAGCGGACGAGTCCAAAGGGCGGAAGAGGCGACATTTCTTACAACCCTCGAAGTTGTACAGGATCTCATCAGGCCCGAAGGGCACTCCGCTTGTACAAATTTCGCTTGCTCCCAGTATAGATAGTCTGGCTGAAGAGAAATCGAGCCAGTCTGGCGCGAGTGATACTCGTCGGAGGGAAAACATGCTCTTCACAGGTACAGAGGGCTACATCTGACCGCTCGGACCGTGTGGGCGCCGCAGATATGCCGGTCAAGAGTGCAGTCATGGGAAACAGACGACCTCTGCAATTGTCAATACCAATACCTTGACTTGGTTGTATTGGATTTGGCGGGACAGCCTCGCGAATACACCGCTGAAAAATACCAGGCTTTCAGGCTAGCGAGCATACTCAAGTGCGCATATAGTCACCCGAACACAAGTCGTGAACGACGCCCAGGCTTGGCTGGGCTCCAGTTCCGGCCAGAAGAGGACGCTGATGCACTGCGGACAGATCAGTTCCCCGCCCCGGATCGACCTCCCAGATCATCATTGATGATTGATCATCATTAATCCTCATGCCCGGCGAACAATAGTGTCATGAACTAGCTTATAGGTAACAAAGATGAAGTGGTGGTGTCTGAACAGCTTTAGCGCCTATTCCAAAACCACTTCGCCGAATCGAATATGCCGAGACTCTCCAAACTTCTCCATGATGGGGAAAACACCAATCCCGCGACTACAGGAACGGGAAATAGTAGGTAAACGAATGAAACATTCGTCTGTTTATGCCCGGACGCCCGCATGATGATCGTTGAACCATCGCATAGCGACACCACAGTAGGTAGGGAGAGAACATGTATAAGTAGCAAGAGGAACGACTACAAACAGCCACATCTCTTTCACAACAGCAACTCCAATTCCAAGCGGACAACTCCCAAAGAACCACCAAATCAAATCTTCTCAAGAACGAATCACATCAACCACGGGCAATCATGAAGTCCACCCTCTTCACCACCACCCTCGCCACCCTTCTCCTCCACACCAGCACCTCTCTCGCAGCTCCCAGTGCTCAACCTATAAATGGAGCAAATCTGATCACCGGATGGTCCGCGCCTGTCACGTATTGCAACCGAGGCTGGGGTGGGAACGGAGGTTGTGAAGCCAAGGGAAAATGTGAGAATACCCCCCTTTTTCCCTGATAAAAAAAGAAAATAAAAACAATCTTTGCCATAATCATTTGTTTGGTTGGTTGTGTGTGATGTGATGTGATGAATTGATTGATGAATTGATTGATGAATTGATACTAACAACAAAATTTAGGGACTTTTTGCTGCTCTGCAAGCCCAGGTGGAAATTTCGAACATTCGAAATTTGTAAGTTGGAAATTTTCTTTTCCAATTTTTTTCTTGCCTCTTTTGTTTTTACTAACTTTTATTATAGTACACAGAAGATGCAGGCCTCGGAGGATGCTATGATGGTGGCACTATCATGTGCGCCGAGTAAAGGGTGTCAATCGTTATTATGATAATAATGTATTGATTGATACGAGTGATGATGAATGTTCTCCCTCACCTTCCTCCATACGGGTGATGGGCGAGGGGGCATGGAATGGGATGGGAAGGATCTGTTTGCCGGATGGATTGGGAATTGCTATGTTATTGGTTGCTTAATCGATTGACGGATCAACGGAGTTAAGGGAAAGAGGGAGAGGAGATGCTTTATACCCTAGGTACACTGGTATCTTGGCCTTTTGTTGATTCTTGTGCAAAGAAACTGCCAAGACGTCTTTTCTTCAATTTGAAAGAGGTGTGAGTGAACGAATATTGTATCTCGATTGCAGCAGCTGAAGAGTATTTCATCTTGCTGACAATGTATCGATTTCTTGTCTTGACAAGTAAAGGCTCGGCATCTACAATGCCACTAAGTATACTTCGTCGTCGAATTGAAATCTGCTTGGGGTCTCGCAGTCTTTGCGTATAACATCCCAGGGGGGTATCTCATGATAACACACGTCAAAGACTCCACCACACTCCATTCCATGACTCGACATTCATCGCATCTGGTCATCCTCACAAGGGTGCCTCGTCTCCTTCTGTCATGTCCTCCACAAGTCTACCAGCGACAGATGCATAAAACAGTATTGCTTGCTCGCTCGCTCGCTACAATGTCAAATCCTATTTCGTCCCTCAATAGCAACAAGATAAAATGCATGCACCATGATGATTTCCAAGTCTTTCACACATGCCTTCGTTTCCCTGCACCTCCTCGGCCACCGTCATCTCTTCTATCTCCATTGTCGTTGATGCCGGAGATGTCAAAGAAGTCTGGAAAAGGAATCTTTCGTTTCGTGCCAGAAGCAGATCCGAGGTTAAAATTTAATGATGGAGTGCGATTCTCATTGCCCGTTCGCCGGCTGTGGTTGGAGCGACGGTTGGAGCGTGAAGAACGTGGTATTAGGCGTACGGTTTCGGTGCTTGAGGGTGCAGATGTTGGTGTGTAGGCCTGTACAAGAGGATTGTTGACAACATCGATTTCCATGTCTCTATCGTGGTTGCCAGATGGGTATGCGTGCGTAGACTGATAGGTAAAGTCTGTCTGGGGAAGCGGCTGGTGTGGTGTTGCTGAGTGGACAGTAGTTGTCGTCTCTTGTGGTGGCTCTGAGACGACTCGCCTCGGTAGTGGCGCATCGTCTTCGACAGTGATCTCGCTCGTGGCTCCGGGCAGAATTGGTCGTCGTTGCATTTCTGGGCTCGAGCTCCTGGTGTCGTCCTTCTCTTCCTCCTTGACAGACGATCTGTCCTCCTCATCGTCGTCTGTTGTGGCAGGCGCTGGGACGACGCCAGCGCCCTCCAGGCGCTCAGTAGCCCATTGTCTCACCCTCCACCCCTCCCCGTCCATGAGGCCCATGTTCTCTTTATCCAAGAAGAGCAACAGATCATCCAATGCATCCTGGTAGCCTGTATGCCGTGCCTGCTTTTGCGAAGTAACGGCCATCCTATACAGATCGGTCACCGATCTTGCCGCCGCCTTGAAGTCAGTGAGCAGGTCGTTGGGCACTTCGCGGCGGTTCCGCGGCAGAGACGTCGAGAGTCTCTGCATCGAGTCCATTGCGAGTCTGGCCGGCGGTGCCTAGGTGTCGGGTCGGTCAAGAGAGAGAGAGGGAGAGAGAGAGAGAGGCGCGAGAAGATGTGCGGTGGTTGTGTGTGTGTTGGGTGGGGGTGGAAGAATGGGTAGAAGTGGGAAACAGGTCCGCTGACGGGGACTTTGCGTGCAGGGAAGGGACTAAACGGGAGAAGTCGAACTAGGCGACTGTAGGGTGCGGCCCAAGTGGCGCAGGCGGAATCTTCTGTGTTGTTTCTCTTCTGCCCTCGCTCACTTGGCAGGCGGTGAAGTCATGACACACAGTACGTACGTACAAGTCGGGGGTAGTAGTAGTACATCCTAAGTATGTAGATTTCAGGTACAGTACATGTATGTAGAACCTCAGGTGTCATGGCGAGACACGTGATGATGACAATGCGAACGCGAACGGCGTGGTGGTGTTGTCTAGACTCCTTTGTTGTCTAGACTCCTTATGTAGAAGGTATCTTCCGTAGCCCGCACTAGGTACGTACATACAGGTACATAATGTATGTACTTTGGGTTGGCTGTATGTAGCCTTAGCCTGTAGGTTGTATGAGGCTGAGCCACGTTGAAAGACGCACAAGCACACCCGACTGGCGGGGCCAGCAGAGCGAGAGAAGAGCGAGGCGGGGCGGGGCGGGACGACGACCACGAAGACGACAGGGTTAAGTAGTGGTGCTGTCGGGTGCTGCGTCATCTCTTCATACCTTACCTCCTACATGTCATAGTCGGGCACCTGCTGGACGGCCTTCTCCCTAACTTAGAACACCTACACACATTAGGCACCTACATGTACCTCCTACCTGCCCGCACACGTACTTCCTTGCCATATCTATCTGACTCGGATCTACTTGGAACAACTGCAACTCGTCTCCTCTTGAGTCCGTCATGCGCACAGCATAGCATAGACACGACTATCCCATTGTCGGGAAATCGACAGCAACAGCAACAGCAACAGCAACAGCAATAGCAACAACGACAACGACAGCAACAACGGCAACGACAACGACGACGACAACGACAATGGCTTCGGTAACATCCCTGGACCAGGACATGCGCAACCTGCGACTGTCGCGATACACTCCGCAGGCTGCCAACGAAGCCCGACAATGGATCGAGACCACCCTCGGACATTCTCTGCCAGCAGGCGATCTGCTGGACGCCCTCAAAGATGGCGTTGCGCTGTGCAAACTGGTCAATCTGGCCGTGCAGGGCCATGCCGGTGTCATCAAGTACAAGGCCAGCGCAATGCCCTTTGTGCAGATGGAGAACATCAGCCACTTCCTGCGAGCTTGCGAGTTGCCGCCGCTGAACATGCCGGCACACGATCGCTTCTTGACTGTCGACTTGTACGAGCACAAAGATCCCGCCCAAGTGCTGCAAACGATTGGAGCCTTGAGCAGGCAGGCCCATAAGATCAACCCTACGCGATTTCCCACCACGATAGGTCCGAAGAAGACGGGAACAGCAGCCGCAATGTCGCCTGCTACCACGGGAAATGGCTTCAGACGACCCGTAAGCCCGACGAAAACAACCACTGCCCCCTACCCTTCCTCCAACCGCGCTATGAGCCCGGCTTTGACGGGAGGCTCTGCTGGATCGCAGCAATCAGCCGGAGGCACAATATCACCAACAGGCCCTGTTAGCAGCTGGAGTAAGAAGAGCGACGAAGGGAGCACTGCGCCCGCATGGAACATTCATCAATATGGCTTCATGGGAGGAGCGTCACAAGGCAATCAAGGCATTAGCTTTGGAAGCCGACGCCAGATTACTAGTCAGGCTCCTGGAGTACCCAGCTTGGCCGAGAAGCAGAAAGCGCGCAGGGAAAAGGAAGAAGCTGAGGAGCGGCAGCGACAATTGGCACAGGAAGAGCGGGAGAGGAGAGCTCGAAAGGTGCAGGAGGGCGAGGAGAGGGCTCGGATCGAAGAAGAACGCAGATGGGAGGAAGAGACGAAGAGACATCGGGAGGAAGAGCGCCAACGGCTAGAGCAACAAAAGCGCGAATGGGAGCAGCAGGAGCGGGAGTGGCAGGAAGAAGAAGAGGTGCGGAAACGAGAGGACGCAGTATTACAATCGAAGATGAGTATCAAGAAGCCGCCCGAGAAGCCTCGTGTGCCCAGCTCGGGTATTCTGCGAGGCCAGACGCTGGCACAGTACCACAAGGAGAGAACAGCATCTGGCAATATTCCTCCAGCAGAGGTGGCAGAGACCCCAGAGCAACGACGGGTGAAGGAGTTGGAGCAACAGCTAGCAGAGGCTCGCGAGAGGGAAAGACAATACCAGGCAGAACGTGAAGAGCGACTGAAACGAGATGCAACGGGCGATAGATCACGACCGAGCACTGCAGAAACAGCACGACCAGCAAGTCCGCAGCAGAGCGATGTCAGCTGGGCAGGCGATGAACGTAACTTTCAGCGCAAGCAGTTGCATACTGGTCATGATGGGGCTCCGTCGAGACCAGCCCAATTTGGTGCCACGCGACCTCTGCCACCACCCAAAGAGGAGCAACCTGCCCTACCAGCCCGACCTTTACCAGAACCCACCCCTGATGAGCCAGAGCCGGAGCCAGAGCCGGAGCCGGAACCAGAACGTGTTCAGGCACCTGCCACGAACCCGCCGGCATTGCCCTTTAGAGGTCAGCCATCGCCTTTTAACAAATCACCCTTTAGTAGACCACTTCCCACTCCCGCCAACCAACCAAAATCCGAGCTCTTTGAGCCAGAACAGCGCAAGCCGAATCGGACGGAGGCATTTCTCTCCTCCAATGCCGCACCAACTACCACAGGACCACGCATATCCTCGGCACAAGAGGCTGGAGACACCTCTCTCGAGCAGCAAAGGCTGCGTGATTCTCGTGTGGCTTCACAGCAAAAGACCAAAGCTGGCGGATGGGCGAGTAAGTCACTCCTGGAACGTGAGATGGAACGAGAGCGTGAACGCCAGAAGGAATGGGAGGCTGCGCAAGAGGAGTCTCAGAACGCGCCTCGAGATCTTACTCAGGGCAGTGGACCCGCACAGACCTGGGATGTGCACCAGTATGGATACCTGGGAGGAGATTCCCAGAACAAAGGATCCAGTGTTGGAAGTGGGATCAATATTGGAGGAAAGAGACAGATCACATCGCCTGCGGGTACTTACCGAGTGGGTGGTCCACGTCCGATGAAGTGATGCTTTTGCCCGGCATAGATGATGATTGATAGATACCATCTCATACCATGCAACGCAGCGAATTGATTTCTCTCTCTCTCTCTCTCTCTCTCTTCATTCCGAGGTCCACTATTCCCGTGATACCAGGTATCCTGATGCTCTGCTCTGCAACCAGAATATATGGTCATGTCCAGCTCTCCTGTTCTCCGTACACGCTGCCTGACGGGGCAGCTAGATGCTTAGGTATTCATTCACCCAAAGATGTACATGTACTTTCCAGCTCTTTCTTCATCATTCAATTCACCAACCTCCACATTCCCAACCCCGCACAAACCACACTCGTCCCCACCACGGCAACTTTTCTCGGAAACACCCCAAACCTCGACCCCGAATGTATTATCTTCTCCGATTGTTCTCGGAGTTGCTTCATTCCTGAGTAGTATGTGTATGCGCCGAGGGAGACGAAGACTGTTGAGCCTGTAGTTGTTTTGGGATCAGTGGTGAGATAGGTTAGGTTAGGTACCTAGGGTTGGGTGAGGGTTTGAGGATTTTTGATGGGAAGGTGAGGGAGGAAGAGAAGAAGGGAGGGAGGGAGAATGGATGGGATGGGATGAGATGGGATGGGATTGGATGTACCCATTATGCGACAGGAGGTGCAGTCGAAATCTTGACGTTGGTGTTTGAGGGTTTCGGAGAGCGGGGGTTCGGAGGTGAGGGGGAGGTTGGTGGGGGAGGAAGGCATGGCGGTAGTGGTGGTGGACAAATGGATCAGCTCTGGGAATGGTTGTTGTTGTTGCAAGCAATGGTATGTTGTTGTGGGAGTGGAGGTGGAGGTGGAAAGTGGAAGTATTCCGAAGCTTCAGAAGAAGTTCGGCGCCGAGACAGTCGGCAATGTATGTTTGGCTACAGCCTACCTGATTTCGAAACTTTTCTTGATAACGCATACAACGTACTAGCTACACATACATGTAGCTCGACTGTAGACCTGCTACTACTATCATGCCAAATTGTGATGCTTGCTACAGCGGCTGTTCCTCCGATCCAGGCAGAGGACATCACCACCTGAATCTTGACTAAGCCTTATTCATGCTAATAAGTTCTGCTTCCACCGATGCCCAGCACAGATCGATTAAATTGTTCGTCACGAGAGGCCGCAATACCACGGAGAGGCCGGCCACGAATTGTTTTCTCGGCCTGGTGGTGTCGGCTTCCTAGTTGTCAACAGGAAAACCATTCTGCATCCCACAGCAACCACTTTGACCAGGCTTCATAAACCGGACAGAGTCGATGTCTTTTGAAGTTCGGACTCGAGGACCGCTTCCGCCTCCAGCGTGGCTGACAAGCCTGTTAGTATCATCAAATCTACGGCACTTGCGAAGAGCGGAGATACTCACAGTCTACCTCCGCCATGGTACTTGTCCTTCTTGCCCTTTTGCGTGTAAGCGCCCACAAGTACACCTCCCAAAATCGCAAGATTTGCGACCAGAAGATGGTGAATTTGTCTGTTCTCGTGCTTCACTCCTAGTAGAAGCCAGGCGTAGCCCAGAACGCCACCGTAGATTCCACTCCGTTTCGTCTTCTCCCATTGAGCTGCTGTGAGGCTGTTTGTGAAGATTTGTCCAAAGAAGGCGAGAAACGCCATGCATAGACAGTAGCCTATAAAGTCTGTGTTGTCTTGATTGGGGATGAGGTAGGGCTTGACGAAGACGTATTCGATCAGGGAGGCTACAGCGACGAGCTTGAGCGACATTCTGGAGCGCTGTGTGTGTGTGTGAGAGAGTGAAAGAGAGATTTCTGTTGTGCTTCTGTATTCCGGATTGCTTTTTTTTGGGCGTTGAAAGACGGAATGGGATTTGTATTGTCCTAGAGGTAGGAGGTAGGAGGTAGTGCCGCGTGATAGAAGGTTGTTTGGCGTTGAATCCTTTGATGCTATTTTGGTCAAGGGCCAGTGGCTTGAGACTGCCCGCGTTTCCTTCTCGGATTACAATCGCCTCCTACCTCCTACCTCCTAGCACATGTGTCCGTTGACCTGCTATGGGTACCTCTTGTACATGTACCCGTCAAGAGGATTTCCGAGTCTTAGGTACCTTATTCCTGTCCAGATTCGAGGTCACGGGAGAAAGACGGGAGAGAGACGGGAGAGAAGCGGGAAAGTGGCGGAAGAACGGGAGAGGGCCGCTGCCACAAGTGAGTGACACAAGTCGTAGCTTCCGTGTCTCGACTAGGTTCCTGGTCCCTCGACCGTGCCCGGGACCATGGATTGTTGCCAACGGTCTACCGTCTAATACATACATGTAAGTTGTACTGTACCTTACCTACATTCCTACTACACATCTCCTCTCCTCAATCAACATCCGTATAGAATATTCAACTCTTGGCGTCAGATGCGTCCGGCGGCCTTCTGTCCCCGTCATGCGCATGTTAGATCTGGATGAGGCCCAGACACCACAATTACGTCAATATCAGCATGTCGCCGCCAATGCCATACTTCCAGTCATGGTCGGAGACGACAGTAGTAGGCCCAATCCGAACCTGAACACCTTTACGGCGGCGTTGTCGTGCTATCCGTAAGTTGCGTGAAGCTTCCAGTTTTCTTCTACCAGTGGCAATCTGACGCGAGAGCAGTATTGCCTCGTCTCTGGCAAGCTACATCGATCTCACTACTCTGAGTGACCTGGCGCAAACATGTCGTCAAGTGCGGGCCAACCTGCTCCAGTATCGTGCGATGCTTGTGAAGAAGACTCTGCGTTGCCATAATGAAGACTCCAGTCCGGGGGAACGACTGGGGGCTGCACTTCTGGCCAGCCGTGATGCCTGGACTACCTACGGCCGCCATGGTATCAAGGTGGAACAAATTACATCTGGCAGAGTGGGAGCTTGTGCGAGAGATATGGTCAGTGACTGCCGCAGCTGCGGTAGAACTTTATGCAGAGTACGCATTTCCTATTCGTCCTGCGCTGAGCTGTGTTGGACAACGATCGATACTCACGCTGTGAGCAGAATTGTGTCATCAAAGCCCCGCCGTCCTCTGCAGTGAAGCTTCGACATCGCAGGCTGTGTCGGACCTGCATGAAAGCGCCCCTGAGCCAATTGACCAGCACAATCTGTGCATTCGATGAGGCTGGCGTGCACGTGAGGTAAGTAATGGGGCTGCCAACAAAGCCCGTATCATGGTTGACGTCCACCAGCTCTCAAAGCATATCAGCTCGCGAGTATCGCAAGTACGCCAGAGATCCCTGCACCTGCTCCGACGTGGTCTGGATCTGTTCTCCGTGTGGCCATGCAATGCGGACAGCCGATACGACGTATGAACGTGGATGGAAGTGGCGAGGACGCTATAGTCACTGCGGAGGCATTGGCGCCGGGCTCGGAGAAGGCAACGAAGGAGTCGAGTGTGGGCGAACTTCTGACTGCCTCGGCGCACGCATGGTCCAGAAAGACGTCGAATGTGACGCTGAAGAGCTGGCGGCTCTCGAGCTCGAAACGGCCAAGGCCGAATCCGAAGGCCGGTGTTGGAACGGTAGTAGCTACAGCACCCAGGAAATGGTCGGCATTGGCGGGCGAGTGAAGACCAAAGTGCGAAAGATGGTGCCTGTGGGCGCCATTGTGAAGGAGTACGAAGATGAAAGGATCAGTGAAAAGTTCCTCGAACGAGAGCAGACAGGCGTGAACAGGAGCTGGTGCTCATGGTGCTCCCGCGTGATTATTGGAAATAAGGATTTGGATGGTGCCGCGCGCTCTCAGGAGAGCATCGCATCTGCTGGTAGTTCAGCTGGTCCAGCATGATTTGGCTCGCTACGACCTCACTAAGATCAACAGTAGACTGGGTATAGCAGCTTACGGAGGGAGTACATGAATAACCCCGACCGATTTTCGGATTCTGCGTTTTGATGGTTACATGTACCTTGCCTACCGTGAGGTAAGGTAGGTCAGGCAGGTAATACCTTCCGTACCTGACGAGGTACCTTCCAGAAACATGCATTCCAACGACCCACCACCGCAGCCGCTAAGTACCACTACCACTCCACAACCCCCCATCAATCCACTCACATTCATCCAACCACCCCATCCACGCCCTCGCCGTAATCCGATTCTCTCGAGCCTTCTTCAACGCCAAGCGACAACAATCCACCAAATTCTGACACGCCGCCAACCTCTTCCTCGGGATAGGATCCATTCTCGCAAACCCCAGCGGATCTCCGCTTTTGATCGCTTCCCGCAACAAGAAATTGTTTCCACCGCATGCTGCCGTGTAGGGTGAGGCTCCGACGAGAATGGTCAAGAGAGTGATTCCAAGACTCCAGATGTCGCTGGCGGGAGTGGGTGTTGAGAGGTCTTTTTGGAGGCGGAGTTGTTCGGGGGCCATGAAGTCCCAGGTGCCGGCGCCGGCGGTTGGTGGGATTGTGTCTTCTGCGTCTTCTGAGGGGATAAAAGATGCAGAGAAGTCGATGTATCGCGCGCGGATGATGGGGGTTTGGTATTCTTGTTGATGAGAAGGAGATGTTGTTGCATGATGGTATGGCGAGGAGATGTCCAAGAGGATGTTTGCAGACTTGATATCTGCGTGCACGACTCCATTGTCGTGCAGGAATTCCAGGCCCGCGATGAGATCGTATGCGATTCCGGGAAAGAGATTGATGACTTCGAGGTGGCGAGCGACTTCAGTCATTTGTTTGAGGCGATTGCAGAGATGTTCGAGAGAGCCTCCGATTACTGCTTCGAAGACGAGGGAGTCGTTGCGAGTGTCCAGGCCGTAAAAGGGTACGATGTACATGTGTGAGATGGAACGGCGTTGGAGGCGAGAGAGGATACGTGCTTCTTGGAGGAAGACGTCCTTTGCATCTTGGCGAGACGGAGTCTTGACGGCGAAGAGAAGTGGTGCAGACGGTGTGCGAGGTTTGCGGAAGAGCTTTCTGGGTAGGCTGGGGCTGGAAGCTGTCTTGCTGCTCGACTTTTGCTCGGCTAAATAGACGGTGGACCAGAGACCTTCTCCTAGTACTTTGGCGCGTTCGAGTTCATAATCGATTTTGCTGAAATCGAAGTGAATCATGGACGGTGGCGAGGCCTCTAGGGAGGTCCTTGCGCTCGATAGACTGGTTAGTGGAGAACCGGGTAATTCAGCGAATGTCGAGGCATCTGATACGACAGTGTCGAGTGAGCTTCGTGGGCTGGGGTCTGTTCCAAAGCGCTCGTCGACGTCCTCTTCGATTGTGTCTTCTTGGAGCATGATACTTGTTCTCAGGCTCAATGCAGCATTATCGATCGTGCTGGACGTGGATTTGTTCCTGGTGTGCAGACGCTCGTAAGGAGGAGTATCGTCGAAGCCAAGATTGCGATCGTTGCTCTCGCTGAATGTTCGTATGCGCAAGGGCTGCGGTCTGCTCCTCGGGTGGTGTCGCGGAGGCGCATTGGACTGCGACTCGAACAACGATGACCGAGGCGACGACGTCGCGGGAGCCATTGTTTAAAAAGAAAATCTGGAGAGGTGTGGAGGGAGGAGGCAGGCAAGTCTGACTCTAGAACGTGTTGCCCGCAGGCAGATCCTGGTTTCAAAAGCCAACAGCCTTGCAGGATCTTCGCTTCGTTCGATTTGAGTAAGGTATGCTCGTCGCGTATACGATGTCGCGAGATGCCCCAAAAGGAGCGGAATGCGCCGTGACGTGCTGGTGAAGGCGAGGAAAAAGAAGGACGAAGAAGCGGAGGGAAGAAAAGAAGCAAACAATCGAGAGTGAAACGGCATGCAAGACAACAGGGAGCAACAGTGAGGTCACAGAGGATGTGAGTTTCTATGTAGGAGGTCTCAGGTATGTGAAGAACTTTACCTATCTGCTACTAGTAAGGTACAGTAATAGAGCCGACCCGGTAGAGAAAAGAAGCACCACTCCCAAAGCAGCGCTATCGACCTATCGTCTAGTATCGAACATGCCCGTGGCGCCCACGCCCACGCCCACGCTCACGCCCACGGTGACCCGGTCCTAATCGTGTCACATGTGGCCCGCCGCGGCCAGTGCATGGCATGGTATGCCACTACCTCCTCCTCCTACCAGCGGCTCTGCCATGACGGGACTGACTTTTGTTTGCCCTCTCCCGAGTCCCAGCACGTGAAGTGTGAAAAGACGGGCACCGACAAAGCATGAAGATCAAACGTGGGCAGCATGGTCGTGGCGGATTGGTTAGTAGGTATGTATCTCACTATATGTCTGTACAACACGAACACGGTACATAACGGTCCACATGTGATTTATTTGCATGACCCCAGCCCGCCGCTAAGCAGGATCAAAAGACCTCCAAGAGCCTATTACGGGTACTGTACCGTACGGTCTTTCTACATATGTACGTATGTACATATGTACCTCCTAGACTCCTAAGGTTCATGCCTTGCAGCGGCTTTCCGGCTTCGGGATAAGGCGGCCGAATCTCTCTTCATAGGTGTGTGGAGACTGGAGTTGTTAATTACATGTACCTCCTACCGGTATTTGCACCCACTTTGACTTTTCACCCTCATCATCGCGAACAACAATCACAACAACTATGTATAGAAGAATATCGATCGCTACATAGCTCGACACCGCCCACCCTTCTCGTATCGGAGTCGCTCGAGCCTTGCCGATTCCGATGGATAACAGTATCGCCGCCCCCCCCCCCAAAAAGATTTCGCGACGCCTAAAATACGGATAAAACTGCGATGTAAAGCCGAAATGATCACAGTCCGTCCTCCGTAGACTCCCGCGTACAGGTATTTTCTCTGTGACAGCCACCTCGCCCGATCCCTCGGGATAGCAGTCAAGATTGTACGGCGTAATGGCCACCGTGTTGACCATAATGCTAAAGACAAGCAGTCCCCACCCCCAGCGCAGCGACCATGTGTCGGTAGCCTTCTTCTAATGCGAACCCGAGCACGATGATGCCCACGACCATAAAAGGCGTTGCGAAGGTAATGGCGGTAAGGCTGTACTCGGGCTTCAGTCTGCCGCTGGGACTTCGTCGACTGTGCCATTCCGCGAGGAAGTCATGTAGCCATCGACCGACAATCTCGCTGATCGTGGCCGCGATAATAGGCGTAAAGTAGAAGAATCCGATTTGGCGTGGTCCGAAGTTGTAGAGAGGAGTAACGAACATGCTCAAGCACGTGTTGATCCCGACTACAGTACCTAGGCAAACACGAACAGATACCAGACGCAGCTGATGAAGACGGTCGGCTTGAGCATGACGTGTACCGATCGCATGCACGCTTGTACAAAGGTGTTTCGCAGGTGCCGAGTACGGAATTGTTCTACTCCGACTAAGCGGGAGATTTGCCCGGCCACGCCTCGCTGGCGCACAGGGCGTTCGGCAGCGGCAATTCGGCGGTGATATAATGTCTCGTCGCCTAAGAAGATGATGGCCAGGAGGCAGAGTGCTGTCATGATGGTGTAGACCTGGAATGCGAGCTCCCACTTGTGTTTCTCGATGATGAACGCTGCAATGAGTGGACTAGCGTACTAGGTAGGTCGTAGGGTTCTGGTCAGCGTATCTTCTTCTTCCTCTGGTCGACAGGCTGCACGTGTGAACTCACTGGCGATAGGATGACGAAGCTGGCCCAGATGTTGATCTTCCGAGCTCTCTCGTGCACGAAGAACATATTTTTGATGAACCTGACGACAGACGGGGAGAGAGTAGGTAGTCTGGTTAGCAGCATCGACCTTGGTATGACGAGAAAGCCAATCAATGTATACTCACATCATGCCGCCGCCTTAGGCTACGGTCGAGAAGAAGCCGTTCAGGATGCGAAAGGCTATGAAGGCGTCGAAGCCATTGTCCACGGCACAGCCTGCTGCGGTCTATACTGCTATGACGGTGAACCAGAACAGCACAGGGAGACGACCGAAAAACGCGGAGAGAGCGACCACGACCACAGCTCCCGCACCGACCATGAACACGTTTCATACTTGTCAATGGTTTATGGTATCTTCAGGCAGGTCCCATATCCTACCAAAAAAGAAAAAAGGGAAAAAAAGGAAGAAATACGTCAGCCTACGACTAGATTTCTCTTTTGCGCGTTGGGCAAGCTCACTTTGCATGCGGCAGCAGTGTCACAGCTCCCGTGGCACTGCCATAATCGGGCAAAAAGGACATCGCCGCAACGACCAGCAAAACAATATGCTTATTCGTCCACGTCCAATTCAGCGGATCGTCGACATCAGTGTTCGACTGAGGAATGAGCACCGTATGACCGTCTTGTGTGAGTTGATATTGCTCCCAATTCGGTGCAACGTTTTTCAGCACTTCGACATCAAGAATGTACCTAGCCTTGCTCTTCTCTACTCGCCTCGAGATCGAAGGGCAGGTCACTACTACTTAGACCGGCGCTACTGGTAGCTCTGGTTTCATTCTTCTCGTCCGGAGTGTGGTCGAGTTTGCTTGCGCTGGAGAAGCCGTTCTCGACTCTAGGTAACATGTCCCCTATTGTACTGCTTTTATAGGCTGGTGCATTCTCACACGATCCCCCCCCCGAC
>JH792548.1:9680-40380 GCA_000291705.1 Sphaerulina populicola P02.02b
GGAAACGAAAGAAAAAGAAAAAGAAAAAAAAAGACGCAATTCTCATGCCATATAAAAATCAAAATCTCCCTGTCCAAACAACACCCCTGCTGCTCCTCCTCCTGCTCCTCCTCCTCCCGCTGCTCCTAGGGTGTTGGTGTTGTTGGCGGTGGTGGTGTTGTTGGTGTTGGTGGTGTTGGTAGCAGTAGTAGCAGCAGTAGTAGCAGCAGTAGCAGTAGCAGTAGTAGTAGCAGTAGCAGTAGAGGCAGCAGTAGAAATAGAAATAGAAAGATCATGTTCAGAAGAAGCCAAGTGCTCCAATAAGCTCAAAAACGGTTCGTCTTGATCTCCATCTTCATCTTCGTTTGAGATTTCAATTTCTTCTTCTTCAATTTCTTCAATTTCTTCTTCTTCAATTTCTTCTTCGTCTTCTTCTTGTTCGTCTTCTTCTTCTTCTTCTACTCCTCCTCTCCGTTGTTTTTGGGGAGGATGTTGGCGGTGAGGATCATGCGAAGAAGAACATGGAGAAGAAGTAGAGTTGGCGGTAGGAGCAGGAGCTGGAGCTGGAGCTGGAGCAGTAGCATTGAGACTACCACCACCACTGAAGCTACCACTACCACTACCACTACCACTACCTGAGGGAGTGGTTTGCTGTTGTTGATGTTGTTGTTGCTGTTGATGTTGATGTTGATGTTGATGTTGATGTTGATAGTGATGAAACGAGGACTCAAACGCTGCTGCTGTGGGAGTTTTGCCGTGGGATGTAGTACTCAGTGGAGAGAAAGCGAAAGTAGAAGGCGTAAACGTATCGTCTCCTTGGTAGAGCATGAGAGGATGATTCTGCTGCTGGGAGTCTAGTCCTCCTCCTCCTCCTCCTCCTCCTTGAGAGTCACTACTATGTAGTTGTTGTTGTTGTTGTTGTTGTTGTTGTTGTTGTTCATCGATAATAGCCATTTCGGAAGAAGAGTGCGATTGAAAATTCAACTCGAGGGAATCCGCAGCAAAATCCATTCGGGGAGTGCCATGGGGAAGAGTCGGTGCCGTGGCGCGTCGTCGGGTAGGTTTGCGCGCTGCAGCCCCAGGGAGGCGAGCTCGCGAAAAGGGTTGAGAGGGCACGGTAGTAGGAGCTTGGTGGTATGCGCTTGTCGTCGTCGTCGCCGTCGTCGTCGTGGTTGTTGGCCACGCGTGGTCAATGTCGTGGATGGATGCGAGCCCGTCGTGCATGTCATCGAGGATGATGTCGGAGAAGCTGACGTGGGCACCGTCGATATAGCAGGCCGGGTATCGATCGAAGAAATCTTCCATGTGGAAGGCGGGAGAGAAGTGCATGGGATTGCTGGACAGTTGCTTGACGAGTTGTGCATGGCTGGTGTATACTGCTTGCAACGTGTCTCGCTGATGCTGCACGCCGGCCCATATCGATCGGAGCTCATATAGCATTGCCATTTCTCGATGCAGGAATTCCGCGCTCTGGGAGAATGTGTCTCCTCCACCACCACCTCCTCCTCCTCCTCCTCGATAGGACAAGTAGTGGGCACCATGTACGTGTATCGTGCCGGCCGTACAGACTGCATAGCCGACAAAGGAGGGCCAGTCCAGAAGTGCTGTATTCCTTCCAATCTCGACCAACTCTGCGATGGCATTGGCGTGCAATCCGCACAGATTCGTAGCCTCGATTTGCCAGGACTGATGCTGACCCGTCCCCGACAGTTCGGCCAGATCAATGGGCAAGAAAGGGCGGTAAATCAAGCAGTGAATCAGATGATAGATGAGCTTGCTCAGCACCAGCGTCGAGCT
Organism: Sphaerulina populicola P02.02b; assembly: GCA_000291705.1. Lineage (NCBI taxonomy): Eukaryota > Fungi > Ascomycota > Dothideomycetes > Mycosphaerellales > Mycosphaerellaceae > Sphaerulina > Sphaerulina populicola. Next base: position 11,457 of record JH792548.1, read on the forward strand.
GTCAAGCGATCCGAACAAGGTGTCAATCGACGTGAAGATGTCCTGCGTCGCAGCCGCCCAGTGGTCCAAACTCGATCGTATCTTCGACAAGGTGGAGTGTGTATGCCACGGGAAATGCGAATCTCCCTTGACACCGCCCGCGGCCAGATATCGATCGGTGATGCCCAGGACGTGCACAATTTCAATGAGCATGGCCCCGCTGCCCTGGGCAGCATGGGATACACCCGAGAACTGGGCATTGCTGGGAAAGAAATTGCCATCGACCCAGACTTGAGATCCGGGATGCTGCCAGGCCGGCAGTCGCAGGTAAATGGACTCGTCGGCGATGAGAGACGGTCTCTTGCTCCCACTGACGTGGAAGCGGTCCATGAGATAGCACGTCCAGAACAATTTCCGGCGGCCTTCTCGTTCCGAAGGGGCAATTCGCAGTTCCGCAGCCAATTCCCGATGGAGGTTGAGGGCCAGGGCAATGCCCACGGCATGCGTGAGAGACATGTAACTTTTCTTCCCTCTGCCATTCTGGAAGTTTGCAATAGCGAGCAGCAGGAGAGCCTGGAGGTGGTCAATATTGGGCTCGTCCACATCGATCTGCGACCTCGCTCGCACAACACATTCCTGACTGGCTCTCATGGCGCCCGCCTGTCCACCGCACAAGTGGGGCAGATATCGAATCGCCACCGCGTGAATGGCGTCGATGAGAAAGACGGGTAATCGACCATCGCGGAGCCTCTGGCGCGTAGCGGTCTCATCCAGAATATAGTAGGGTTTCTCGTGCAGCCGGGCAAAGTAGGTGTCGAGCAAGGCACTGGTGAATGCCATGGCCTCTCGTCGTGCGGGTGGCGCCGACGTGATTGGTCTCGGAATGGATCGCGGTGGCGGATGCATGGGCTCCGCAAAATCGAAGTCGAGCATGGGCGACAGAGGGGGATGAGGAGGAGGAGGGGGGTGGGGAAGATGAGAAGGAGGAAGAGGAAGAGGAAGCATCTCGGCCTCCTCGCAGCTCTTCTGTGAGCCGTGCTTGTTACTCTCATCGCTCGCGGGCGAAGCCCCGGGCGAGGCAGACTTGTTCTCGTCCTTGAGTCGCTTCTCCAGACCGTTGACGCGCTTCAGCAAAGCCTCCAGAACATCCGTCTTGGGACCTCGCTTCTTGGGAATAGCGTCTGGAAGAAGAAGAAGAAGAAGAAGAAGAAGAGCAGCAAATGTCTGTCAGTGCGTCGAGTCTCGATGGTGTGGAATGAGCTGGCGTACCGTACCGTAGATGCACGAACAGCTAAAGACCTGACACGCTTCACAGCTAGGCTTGGTCCGGTTGCACTTGATTTTTCGCTTGCGACAGCTTTTGCAGTTCATGGCCTCTTTCTGGTCCGCACTGCTCTTCCTGACCGGCAGACGCTCAATGGGCCTCGGGACCGTGGCCATGTCGTTGCTCGTGTGTTGTGCTATGGCCATGTCGTTGCTCGTGTGTTGTGCTATGGCCATGTCGTTGCTCGGGTGTTGTGCGATGGCCATTGTACTCGTGTCATCGACCACCAGTGCCATCCAGATGGAGGAGGATCGGGGAATTAATGTCAAAGAGAAAACAAGTCCGTCACACACACAGTTACATACACAGTTACACACATACACACCCCAGCCAGAGTGAGGTAGGGTAGTAGGGAATGAGTGTGGAGCCGACTCAGCCGAAGCGCAGGCTACGCCATCGGGTCTATTGTACTATCACGGGCACGGGGGCGGGGGAGATCTGCTGCGAGTGTCGTGTGTGATCCTTGGAAGAAGAAGAAGAAGAAGAAGACTACACTACCTTCAGGCTCCTAGGAGGTAGTACTCCTGGGTCGTATACGCATCTGTCCCTGCGGGTGATCCATTTAGCCTCGCCTCGCCCCCCTCCCCTTTCCCTTTCCCTTCCCCTTCCCCTCCCTTTTCCCCCTCTCCTCCCTCCACCCCTGAAAGTGCTTCGCTTTGCTTTGCTTGCTTTGCTTGCTTGCTTGCTGGCGTGCTGATGCTGCTGCTGCTGTCTTTCTCAGGTAGGCAACATGGCCGTAGAGCCCTACTGTGAGGTGTAAGCATTGGTGCACGTTTGTAAGCCCTAGTGTACGCGAAGTGGTATTGATTTTCTGTTTCTTTTTTTGAATCCTCCTCGGCACGTAGGAATTCACTAGTATGATGATGATAATAACCATCATGCCAAGAGAGCGTGAATGGTGGTGGATCTGCCCTAGTCACATTATTGCTGTTGTTGTGGTTGTTGTGGTTGTTGTTGACAGTGACAGTGACAGTGACACACGCAGGGACCTACCTGTCTTTCCTCTCAGTCACCTTACCCGTGTGAAGGAGAAAAAGCAGTTCTGTCAGCCCAGCCCCAAGCCCAGGGCGACAATAATAATTGGTCCCATCACCAATAACCTTCTTTCTGGAAGCGCGCACAAAAAAAGAATCCAAAAAAAGCACGCGGTCTAAGGGCAGACCCCAAAATCGTCTAGGGGCAGACCCCATTCTGAGTCATCAAGTAAAAGACACTGTATCGTATACTCGTATATGTATTTACGTTACAAACGTAATAGCGTATATTCTCTCTCCTAAGGTAGGTTCCTACCTACTATATCTCTCTCTCTTTGTATATTGTATACGCGTCTCGTATAGTCTCTTCTCGTTATATAGTCTCTCCTCTCGTCGCTCGTCGTCGTCGCTCGTCGCTCGTCTCGTCGCGTCGCTCGTCTCGTCGCGTCGCTCGTCTCGTCGCGTCGCTCGTCTCGTCGCGTCGCTCGTCTCGTCGCGTCGCTCGTTACGTCGCTCGTCGCTCGTCTTGTCTCTTTATCTCGTCTTCGTCGCTTGTTTCCCGCTCGTTACTCGTAGCGTCGCTCGTCGCTCGTCGCTCGTCGCGTCGTACGTCGCGCGTCGCTCGTTGCGTTACTTGTCTTATCTCTTTGTCTCGTCTTCGTCGCTCGTCTCTTATTACGGCTCTCGTCGTTAAGTATATTTGTATACCTAAGTAGGTAGGTACTATTACGTTTATAACGTAAATACAGATACGAGTATAGGTACGATACAGTATCGTTTACTTGATGACTCAGAATGGGGTCTGCCCCTAGACGATTTTGGGGTCTGCCCTTAGACCGCGTGCAAAAAAAGTCCAAAAAAAGAAAAATGAGGGGAAAAAGAGAGTGAATGTACCTCTACTAACAGGGTACCCTCCCTACTAGTACAGTACGTAACTTCTAGCCCCGGAGCGAATGAAAGCAGGGGGGCGGGGGAATCAAATTTTCCATGTGTCCAGCCAAAAAACGTGGTATAGTACATACATACAGTAGTAAGGTTGTACATGTACTGTACCTTATGTATATATATATATATGTATGTATATTGTATACCTACATAAACACATTGTAGCAGCCAACCAACCAACCAACCAACCAAAACCCCACAGTCCACATGGGCCAACTGCACAGTCTGCACCTCTGTAATGTAGTACGAAAATGCATAGTAATGGATCGTTTCGTTTCGCCTCGTTTCGTTTCGTTTCTCGTTTATATCAAGGTCTACCTACCTGTAATGATGACCTGATGACATATCAAGGACAGACATGAATAAACAATCCTCCGAGACGCGGGTCTACAGTACTGTACAGTACATACTGTACATACTGTACATAGGTCTAGGCCGTCTGGCGTCTAGGGCTAGCTTCGTCAAGCAAGCGAAGGGAAGAGAAGCGAAGGGAAGGGAAGCGAACTTTTAGCGAAAGCGAGTAAGTAATATAGAGGGAGGGAGGGTGACACGAGATGATTTGACTCTGATTGAAAGGGCCGAGGATAGAGAGACGATCAAACCGAATCAAATCGAATCAAATCGAATCGAATCAAATCAAATCAAATCGTTAATGTACCTACCTACCAGAGACCAGAGGCATAGAATATACATACATGTAGCTTCATATATAAAGCCAATCTCACAAAAAAAAAATCGCACGACATATTTCTGGCCTACTACGAGGTTGCCGAAACGCCTTCTCGAGAGATAATAAAGAAGAAGAAGAAGAAGAAGAAGACTTTTTTTCTTTCCGCTAAGTAAGCTGGTTGGACTCTTACTCTACTTCTACTTCTACTTCTACTTCTACTTCTACAAGTCCAAGTCCACATACCCTCTAGCTCTAGAGCGAAGCATCTCATACTCACTCAAATAGCCATAACCAGCTCAAGAGCGAAGTATCTCACACTCACTCATACAGCCATAACCAGACAGCTCACTCACCCACCCACTCACCCACCCACTCCCTAACTAACCAACTCACTAACCCAAGCACCACGAAAAGCCCTCTGACCCAACTCAAGAATAGCCCTATGGGCTTCCAAGTGCGCGCGCTTAAGCGTAACATCCTCGGGCTCCTTCGCGAAGAATTCGACTTCGCGGTCGGCCATGTCGTTGATGATGAGTGGAGATAATGTGTCTTGTGCGAGATTGTGGAGGAGGTGACGCTCGATCACTTGGTCGGTGATGGCTGTTATGAAGTAGCGTACTTTGTCCTGTTTTTTTGGGGGGGGGGGGGAGATGGGGTTAGTTCACGGCCGGCCACATTGCGATGGGATATGTAGGGCGAGGACTTGACTTACCTTGTAGTAGGCGAGTTGGCTGTCCAGTGCGTCTTCGGCTGAGAGCTTGTCCATGTCTAGCTCAGTGGCTTCCTTCAACTTCGTGGCAACGAGCTGAGGATCGATGATCATTTCGCTGTTACCATCTTCAGAATATCCTTCCACCTCAGACTGATCCATTATAGCTTGAATCTTGGCCATTGTCTTCCGAGCGCGGGCTTCTTGCACTTGTGCTGTGTACGAAGGATCATAAGTAATAGGCTGACGAAGCTTGTCCTGAATCAGCCGATGCAGCTCTGCTTTCGCATTCGCCTGACGCTGCCTCATAGTGGGATCCACTCTCTCGCCCTGGAGCTTGGTCGAAACGTCTTCAGAAACGACCTCATCGATCGCAGCCTTGACGACAGCGGCACACACAGCAGCGATATTGTCAATATGGTGAGCAGCGAATTCCTCCCAATTCTCCGACTGCTCGCGAAACAGCTGAGACATCAGCAGCGGGTTGAAGTTGCCCGCTAACTCACGGCCGCGAGTTCGAATGAGAATCTGCTTGACCCAATCGACGGCGTCGTCCCGCAGACGCGTCTCTTGAAGATCCGCTACTTGTGCGTAATCGTCGATCAGATCGGGCTCGGGCAAGTCATCTCGCGAGTTGGTGCCGGCGGTACCTTCGGTGCTCCAGATGCGGTACTTGTGGCCATACTGACGCATCTGGCTCGCAAATTGCAAGTTCAGATATTGGACCGCAGCGCGGAGACGGCGCAGGTTGGACACATCTTTGGCACTGTGGTGAATGTCGATCGGGCCGAAGAACTGGGTGTGTTCGTAGTGGCCATCGACAGCGCTCGACACGATGGCCTGGTATGAAGTGGCAATGCCCATCAGAAAGCGCTTCTGCTCGGCAACCGTCGATCGCTTCTCGCCCAGGGCCTCGAGGGCTGCTATGGTGTGTGCGTGCTTGGCCTTGAGCTCGCCTAGAAGATTGGGAAGCTCCTTTTTCAAATGCTTGAATAGCAGCTTCGATAGCTTGGTGCACAGCGACGAGACTCCCTTGTCGCCCTCTGGCAGCTCGCGGTATTCTCCCGTGCTGAAGAAAGCACGCTCGGACGAGTTGCGGGCTTCGATGGATGCATCCATCTCGTCTTCCGCTCGATTCTTCAACATGTGCCAGCCAAGCTCAAAGTAGATGTCATTGTTCTGAGCAAGATTGATCCACGTCTTTTCATTTGCAGACCCGGGCCGCAAGTAGTCTGGCTTCGAGATGATTCCCAGAGTACGCTTACCGTCCTTGTCGACCTCCTTACACTTGGTGAGGATGCCTTGGTTGGCGTAGTCGTCCTTGGCAGAGATGACGGCGAGCATGATGGTGCGCTTCTCCTTGATGTAGTCTCCGACAAGAGAGTGAATGAGCTTCACGTCCGCCTCTGTCTGATCCTTCGTAGCCGACAGGATCAGGCCAGGAAGATCGACAAGTGTGAGTTGAGGGCGTTCCGGGCCCGCGATCTCGATACTCAGGACATCACGAGAAAATGCACGAGGAGATTTTTGGTCTTGAGAGCCGTTGGAAACAACAGCATTGAGGCCCATCAAGTCGGTCGCCGTCTCGATGAGGTCTGGCAGTTCGGTAAAGTCTGAGATACTGCCGCTGAATGCTGACAGCTTCATCTTCTCGGCTTCTGGACGCGCGCTGTCTGGGATGATCTTGGTGTAGATGGACTCCGTCTGGTCACGACGCAAGATGATCTCTGTGGCAAATCGAGTGCAAAGGTTCTCCTTGCGAGGAAATGGGACTTCCGTAATAGCCTCGAGCACCGAAGACTTGCCCGACGACTGGTTACCGCATACCACAAGCTGGGGCAGAGGCAGTATCGAACCAAGGCCGCAGGTGCGGAGACGGTCGACCATGTCCAGAATCTGGCGGTATTCCTTGCTCTGCAGGCCATCAAGCGAGGCTGTCGCAAGCATTTCAGCCACTGCGTCGACAGCATCTGGCGCGGGCTGGTGTAGTGTGTCGTTCGGCATGGCGAGTGATAGACTTGCTTGATGTGTATGTGATGCGATGAAGGTGAGTGAGTAGAGTAGAAATCTTGGTAGATGCAAGAATAGCGAAAAGCGAGCAAGCAAACTTGAGGCTCATCCTTTGTTCTTATGAGAAGGTAGAGTGGAGCTCTCGCAAGTGAAGTGAAGTTCGCGACCCACAAACAGCGTTTGCTACAGCATCTTGCGGGTAGCTGCGCGAAGGTGGTGGAGGCATCGTTCGTTCGGCGTCTGACGTTTGAATGGCGAGAGGAACGGTGCAGTAGGTTGCCGCTGCGCGCTGGTATTGCTCTCTTGGAGATGCTGTTTCATTAGCGAGAATAGGTATTGCTGGGAGCAGCGTGGACAAGAGTACACTCAAGCATCACCTCTGATGGAGAAGAGTCACTAAAGTGTTGTAGACTTGACAAGTTCAATGTTGTCCTTCTTTCGGTGCTCTTGATGACTGACCGCAGTCATACACAACTATCGTAGCTCGAGTATTCCATCAATTCTGCCTGTTCTGTCAAGAGGTCAATAACCTTGCGATCTCGGTCGTCCCAAGGTCGATTCGTTTTGGCGAAACTGTACTCTTTGGTGTTAGCAACTGCGGCATTCTGTCGGTGTTCAGTTCCATGCCTGTCCAGTTCCCTGCCTGTCCAGTTGCTGCAGGCCTCACTTACATGGTCTCATAGGGGTGCAAGCTGCTTCCCTGATACATTCCCGACTGGAGAACATCGTCACCTCTACCATCCGCCACACACCATTCCAGAAAAGCCGTAGTATTCTTCTGCGTAGCTCCCGCATGAGATGCAAATCGACCCTCCATCGCAAACGCATCGTAGCCCGCAGCCAAAATCACCGGCGTAATTTGCACTTCTCCTTCGTGGACAGCGCTCCACATGTCTTCATAACACTTCAAGTGAGGCAATAACAGCTTCTGCAGAGTCTCTCGATCAAAGGCGAAGATCATACTCTGCACATGAGGCGGGAAATCGTCGTGTCCATTGGCGCAATTCCACGTCATTCCTATAGCACACACACACAGAGGGGAAAGAAAGAGCAGAAGGTTAGAGAAGAGTTTGTTTTTCGTTTTTTGTTGTTGTTGTAGTGTCACCACATTTTTTTTGTGTCACTTACCGACGATTTTCGTTCTCGCGTCGAGTTTGTCCCAATAGGCATCACTCCAACAAGTTTTGGCAGCCCATGGCGGGAGGAATGGGCCTCGGAGGGATGCGTTGATGAACATGAATCGCTTGTAGGCGGTGACGAGGGTCATGTTGGCCTCCAAGGTCTCTTTGTAGCCGCCGAGATCGAAACAGCGATTCTCTCTCTCGACGATTCGCACATTGGGGAGGGCGTGGAGACTCGTCAGATCGAGAGTATGCTCGCCGTTGATCATGATGATGAAATCGGCTTTGGCGTGCAATGCGTGCCGGCGGAAGAATGCGAAGTTGGTCGCTGCCTCTTCGGTCTCATGGTAGGAGTATATGATGAGGTCTGGAGACTTGTCTTTTTCTGCTTCTAATCCTACTTCTGCACTATCTTTCTGTGCGGGAATTTTCGCTGGAGGCGGTAGACGATGGAGTGCTGTTTGAACACCAAAAACAGTCAGTTCACTGAGTGGGAAATTTCAGTCAATGAATGCGAAAAAAAAGTGCTCATCTACTACCCAATTCTTTGGTTGCGAGAGTCGATCGTAGTCGAGCCAGAGATTTGTCGGCGGCTGCTAGCTGCTCGGCGTGTCGCATCTCATGGTGATATAGGAATACTGTCATGAAGACTAGCGCGCAAATCAATATCAATTGCACCGGATTATTCTTGGCAGAGATCATGATGAAAACTAGAATGACTAGAATGACTAGAATGACTAGAATGACTAGAATGACTAGAATGACTAGAATGACTAGAATGACTAGAATGACTAGAATGACTAGAATGACTAGAATGACCATGAAAGGCAGACTACCTCGAGTATGTATGCACTCTCTGCCAGGAGTGGACATGGTGGAATTCACCTGCTGTTTGGCGCAGCGCAAGGGACATTCCTCGCTTGACACGATTCCCAAAAAAAGGACACATTTCGCGACGACTCTCGAGACAGATGCAAAGGGCGTAGCTTGTTCACAAAACGACACTGGCTCTCTCACTCACTTTTCTCTTGGCACTCAACAGTGCGACCTGGACCTCCTCGCCCCTAGCCCCTATCTGCTACTAAAGATCGTACCATCTGTCGTCTCACTACAGAAATATGTACAACTACAGTCAGCAATAACGATAACGACCACGAGCACCCTAGTCCTACTGTAGATAATGTCGGGGTATATAAATTTAGCTTGATGGAGCAGACTTTGCACCTTTTTCGGAGTCCGGACTAGCTCCCAAGTACATACATGATGATACATACAAATGTTCGACGGAGTACAATCACAGTATCACTAACATCGGGATAGATAGGGAACACGCAGAGGTGGCTTGATTTGTGTCGCAATAACTAGAAAGACCCCCTCCCCCTCCCCCTCCCCCGACCCCCCCTCTTTCAGTTCACTTGCATTCTACATACCTTGACAAACTTTGTCTCGTTTCTTTATCAACAAACAAACCTCTGAGAGACTCACTCCACACATATCTGGACGCCCATCACCTACCTACTTCAACATCATACCCAACAACAATCACCATGGCAGCACCAAGAGCCACTCAATTCATCGCCCTGCGAAACTTGGCCCGAGGCAGCCACCAAACCCGCCAACTCTCCATGACCGGAAGCTCCAAGACATTTGCCTCACCTGCCCTAGAACGGCCAGTCCACCCAGATCTGCCTCAGAACATGACAGGCCTGGGAGCAATCCACCCGAGCGAACGGCCACAGGCGCAGCCAGAGTCCCGTCGTACCAAGCCCACCGTCCGACACTTCAACACATCGCGTGAGCTCAAAGCAGTCAAAGACAATTCCCCCATAGATTTTGCCTTTCTGCCCACCACCATCATCTCGCCGGACAACGTCGACGTGTACCACGCTCAAATCCGCGTTCCCATCATCCCCACGGGTGCAGACACGGCACCGAAAGTGGAGCAGGAGGACACGGTAGTAGTCATGAAACCTCAAATCAATGTCATGTCTGCCGATGCCGTGTATTTGCCCATGTCGGAGTCGAGTGACGGTCACGCCATGAATGTGGACTTCCACGCTATGGCCGAGCGAGTCGCTGTGAACTTGCGGAGAATGAAGGTCCCGGTGGAGGAGCAGGCTGGTATCGCTAAGCGGATCTGGGCTGATATGGTGGATGATATTCTTGGGATCACGAAGAGAGCTGGCACTGCTGCTTGATGGGAAATACCCCATCTGAGCTCGAGGGGGAGTTTGTTTGGGTACTTGTTTATTTAACCCTAAGAGAGAGAGGGAGAGGGAGAGATTTTGTGGAAGTGTAGAAGTACCTCAAGTAGACATGTAGGTACCTAACAAGCAGAGCTTTTTCGTGTCTCCCTAATTAAGAATCGTAGCCAATCCAATTTTACGTGTAAGTACAAACCTAGTACCTAAGGTACCTAGGTTAAAAAGAAGAGGATAGCTTTCAAACTACACGTAGGTAGGTAAATACATATACATATAGGCAGACAGATGTATAAAACAAAGCAAGCATCATTATAGGTACCTTACAGTATACAAGCCAAATACCTTACATCAAAAGTCTCCAAGTCCTAATAAGGATGATTATATCTAGGTATCTATCGAACTAGTCAAATTTCCAATTCTAATTCCATTTCCAATCGCATCTGGCCGATACTTACATACCTACCTACCTACCTACCTTACCTACCTTAGTTGGTTGTAATAGGAGGAGAGGAGAGGAGGAGAGGAGAGGAGGAGAGGATAGGAGGAGAGGATAGGAGGAGAGGATAGGAGAGATTGGTTCGTAGGTACTATTGTATATATAAGGTACCTATATACCTTATTTGTGTGTATGTGTGTATTACACAAAATCAGAATACATATAAAAAAGAAAAAGGAAAGAAAAGAAAAGGCTGTGTTTGTATCTATCGATCGATCTATCGGTCGATAAAGATACCTACCTACCTACCCTACCTACCTACCTCCCTACCTATAAACAGAGATATATATATAATCCAGGCATTTCATTTTTCCTTTTTACAATAACAACGACAACAACAACGACAACAACATTTCTGATCGAGTCGTCGCGACTCAGGGATTGAAAGGGGTAGAGGCATCAGCATCAGCATCAGCAGCAGCAGCAGCAACAGAAGCAGGAGGAACACAACACCAACAATACGAAAATCCCAAGCGAAAGAATACACAGGTAAAGGTAGCAACAATCAATCAATCCCCTCACCTCGAAAAGAAAATAAAGAAAAATAAAAGAAACCATCATCACAAAGTCCAAAGCCCAAAGCGCATCCATATCCCCAACCCGTCCAGCAGGCAGGATATATACATACACATACACATACACACAACACACATGTAACCTACTAATTAATCAATGCATCCCCAATTAGAAACTCCATCTCATCTCATCTCAACCCATCTCTTCCACAAAAGATAATCTCAATCCAACTCCATCGTTCGAATACTTCTCGCTCTTCTCATCGGCGTCGTCATCGTCGGCGTCATATTTCTATTTCTGTTGATGTTTCTGCCTCTGTTGCTGGGCATTCTTGCTGCTGCTGCTGCTGTCGATGATGATGATGAATAAGAAGAAGAAAATGTCCGATGAATTTCATCCTCATCCTCATGCTCATCCTCATGCTCATCCTCATGCTCATATATCGTCGTCGGCCGAGCAAATACACGAGAAGAAGATGAACAATCTCCCCCTTCCCCATCGCAGCCACTTCTCGTCCCCCAACAAAAACGACAACAACCAAGTTTCTCGCCCGCTTTAACAAACCTCTCTACCCGAGGCTTCATTTCCTTCTCATAGAATTTCACCAACAACGTCCGAGGAGCATCTGTGCCTCTACGTCGTCTAAAGACCGATTTTCGAGAACTGGCAACTGTCGTTGCAGGAGTGGGGAAATAGTTCTCGAGGATATTTGGATACTGTTGCTGTTGCTGTTGTTGCTGTTGTTGTTGCTGACGGTTGTCAAAGAAAACAGGACCGTCGGTGTTCGTGTTATAATGACTGGGATGTTCTACGCGGCGCAATGGGGTACGGTGAATAATAGACGGGTGTTGGGTAGTGGTCGTGGTGGTCGTGCTTAGGATTGGTTGATTGGTGCGGCAGTAGAGACAGTTGTTGGGGCTGTGGTGGACTGTACATTGAGGAGGGAGGGAGTCAGCCGTTGTTGTTGTAATTGTTTCTTCGATGTTATTGTCGTTGTTGGTGCTGACGTCGTATGTTTGCGTGGAAGTGCCATGAAGATTGGGAGTTGTTGATGGAGAGTCTAATGGTGGACTTGATGGAAGCGGTGCGTCCAGACGGGTTTGGGAGATTGGTTTTCGAAGTGGTACACTGGTTGTTATTGTTGATGTTGTTGACACGGGCTCACCAGTAGTCTCGTCGCCATTTTCTTCTTCGCCTTCTTCTTCGCATGTCGCGTGCATCTCTCGGTGGCGTTCGTCATTAGCTTGCACATAGTGCTCTGGGGTATACAGAAAAGCTGTAGGGGTCAAAGGGCGATGTCTCGCGAAGTAGGGAAGAACGTCGTGAGGTAAAGATGATTGCCTCGTAGGCCAGTTTCTCGTGTTACCTCGCTCGGTCGCTTCTGAGTACCCGGTTGATGGTCTGTCTGGGTTGCAGCAGCGAAGTGGCCGAGGTCGTTCGAATAAATTGAAATAACAGTCGACAGTTCGTTTTTGAGGACCGTGCATTGTCGTGAAGGAAGGCGCCATACTAGATCTGATGGATGCCATGATTTAGTTTGCTCTGGTCGAATCTTGGTTTGTGTGTGTTAGGCTTTGAAGATCAGGCAGTATATGTATGGTATTTGCTTTCTCTCTCTCTCATTATAATGCGCGTTGCTGTGCCCGGGGTGGTAAGACACGGTGTGGTTAAAGGAAGAGTCACGCATATGGCTCATGTGCAAGTTGTGAGTGGTCTCGGAAGCATGTTTTGGCCAGCCGTGTGTATCAATTCTCCTGCATGTTCGAGCTTACCTAGCTAGTAGTTATACCTCATGCTGTGGGATGAAGCTCTCGTAAATGTGCTTCACTGAGGCTTGTGAAGATATGCGTCACTAGACCTCTCATCACTGAAGTGGTCTCGTACAAGTGTTGCATTTTCGACGGAAAGATTTCCTCCATCGCGTGACTATCGGCGAATTGAGTCGAATTCGATCAAGACGTGTGGGCGTTCTTCCGAAAAGACACCTTCTCCACGCCGACATTGGCATTCCCTTCGGCGTCCTTTTTCAGCTGGTAGACGTACAGCACCAGCACATCGCCCTGCACGTCCATTAACACGAAAGACGGCACGTTTCCGTCCTCGTCGTCGTCTTCCCCGCCCAATGTCTCATCTGACCACGACACAGCACCCGTGGCGCTGCCGGGGTTGACGAAGAACTTGCCCTCCATTTCATATGCCTCGAATTTGCAAGTGCCGGCCCAACAGAGCACATCGACGTCCATTTGTCGCGCAGCGATCAGGAGAGCATCCGGGTCACCGGGAGGGATGATGCTGTCGCCATGGGTGAAGCCGATTCTCAGATTGCCGTGAGTGACGACTTTGCTCAGGGCGGTGGGGATGGGGAAGGCGGCACCGGCAGAAGCAGCATTGGGGCCATCGGAGGCGGTAGCAGCAGTGAGGGGAATGTCGAAGTCGCCCTTGACGAGCTGGAGATCGGGGGCGAGGTTGCGCAAGAAGGTGTAGACGGAGGGTGAGGTGAGATTGCCGAGACAGAGGATTTGGGAGATTTTGCCGGGCGTCAACAGCTTCTTGAACTGTGATGGTGGTTCGTATTAGGAGGTAGAAGAAGAGGAAGAAGAAGAAGAAGAAGAAGAGGAGGAGGAGGAGGAGATACCTTTGCGGGAATGTCCTACCAGGCTGTCAGCCAGGCCGTCCTATATCAGATGCGCATGAATGCGAGGCGGTGACAGCTCACAATGGCTCGGTCAGGAATGAACAGGTCGCCGAGGACCAGCACGAGTCGCGACATGTTGTGTTGGTGTGGGAGGTGAAGGTGAGTGATAGCTCCTAGGAGGAGGTACCTGTAGCTGCCAAGGTAGATCAGGTGGGTAGGTAGGTGAGAGGTAGGAGATGGTTTATCTCAGCAAGCTCAGACTCTCTAGGTAGATTGACTTCCCGGACGCCCTACTAGTAACTTCTTTATTCTTTCAGACTAATCAAACACCGCATTAGGCAATCTAACTAGAGAGTCTTATACGCCCCGATCTATATATCTATATCCTACTATCGAGTAAACGTATTTCTTATACCTGTATCCTATAGCGTATAATTGGCGCTATATACTAACCTTATAAAAGATAAAGGTATACCGAGAAGAGAAGAAATAGGCTACTAAGAAGAGAAGACAAGAGACAGGCTACTAAGAAGAGTAGAGATAGAGACGACTACGCCTATAAGTTATAACGCTTCTCTTCTCTATAGCCTATCTCTTCTCTTCTCGACCTACCTATCTATTTCTTCTCTTTTTAGCCTACCTATCTCTTCTCTTCTCTTCTCTTCTCTATAGCTTACTCTAGGCTTAAGAGAAGTAAATACTAAATAGGTTGTACTTATATATAGGTTATTAACTTATTATAGACGGTTAGTAGTAGTTTTGCAATTCCTAAATAAGTTAGCGCTTTTTGCGTTTTTGCGCTAGGCTATATATCCCTCTTATATAAGCTAGGAGATAGTATAAAATTATATTATATAAAAGCGTAACTTTAGCGCTATAAATTTACCCTATAACAAATACCTTTTAAGATAGTAGTAATAAACGCTATAAGTATAGAAAAGAAGAGTCTAGAAATCCTAAATAAGTTGTACTAAACCGATACCTAAAAGGCTAAAGGCTTTATACTCTCGTACTACTTGCTTTTTTATTAGTAGCTTATAATTAGCTAAGGAAGCTAGAGGAAGCTAGAGGAAGCTAGAGGAAGCTAGAGGAAGTTAAATTAAAAGCCTAATAGGCTTAGAAAGTAGTACGAGGGTCTAAGTCCTACTAAGATAAGAGATAGTAGTATTAACTAGAAGAGAACTAGAATAGTTCTAGTATAGATAGGATAGGTTAGCCTATATATTGTTTGTATTTTCTTCTCCTTCCTCTCTATTAATTGTATCCTTTTCCCTCCTCTTGCTGTATCCGTAGCACCCTTGATAGGGCACCCCCACAAGGGGTAGTGCACGGGTCAAGGGGAAACACAGCTGTAGAATAATCACTATCAACAATCACACCTACCTTTTCTACACACGTGTTTTTTCATATATTCTACGTGTTTTTTTGTATATTCTCGTGTTTTACCTACTAACTTATATCTATTACTTATAGGAAGCTTCTAGAAGAAGAAGAAGAAGGAGAACGAGAAGGAAGAAGAAGAAGAAGGAGAACGAGAAGGAGAACGAGAAGGAGAACGAGAAGGACAACGAGAAGGACAACGAGAACGAGAAGGAGAAGGATAACGAGAAGGAGAACGAGAAGGAAGAAGAAGAAGAAGGAGAACGAGAAGGAGAACGAGAAGGAGAACGAGAAGGACAACGAGAAGGATAACGAGAACGAGAAGGAGAAGGAGAACGAGAAGGAGAACGAGAAGGACAACGAGAACGAGAAGGAGAAGGAGAACGAGAAGGAGAACGAGAAGGACAACGAGAACGAGAAGGAGAAGGAGAACGAGAAGGAGAACGAGAAGAAGAACGAGAAGGAGGACGAGAAGGAGGACGAGAAGGAGGACGAGAAGGAGAACGAGAAGGAGAACGAGAAGGATAATAAGAAGGACAACGAGAAGGACAACGAGAACAAGAAGGAGAAGTAGAACGAGAAGGATAACGAGAAGAATAACGAGAAGGATAACGAGAAGGATAACGAGAAGGACAACGAGAAGGAGAACGAGAAGGAGAATAAGGATAATAATAATATAGTAGTTATTCTTTTATATAATAACGTTTATACCTACAATTCTGTTCCTAGTAGTGATAGTAGTAATAGTAGTAATAGTAGTAATAGTGGAGGTGGATATAGTAGGCAGTCATATATAATTAAGTAGATATAGCTTGTAATTGATATTAGTATTCCTTTCACTACAGTTGATAGTTGATATCACGTAAAATGGTGAAAAAACACGTGTTTGGAAAAGGTAGGTGTGATTGTTGATGGTGATTATTCCACAGCTGTGTTTCCCCTTGACACGTGCACCACCCCTTGTGGGGGTGCCCTATCAAGGGTGCCACGGATATCCAATCTATAGTCCTTCTTCTATCTCTGTGCTTACTAACCGTGATCCCTATGTACCTTGCAACAAAGATATGTATCTGATGTAGAGACTAGCACGTCTGCTCCACACTCCCCTTTCACTCCAGCACTACCTCACTTGAACACACTCGACCACACTACACCACTTTCCACCAGAAGAGAGCCTCCATCTCCCCGCGTGTCCTTTTTTTCCCTCGGAATCTGATTCTTGCCCGCCTACAGACGACCAAGGTAGAAGCGAGCTTTTCCTCCTGCAGGAACGGCACCACTGCGTCATCCTGGCAGCCCCACGTTTCCCTCGATTATTGTTCCGCTCCGCAATACCCCTCGCTGGCATATCGCCCCGGCCTTTATTATCTGCCACTATGCCACCCAAGGACCGTCTGCACCAGCTGAACCGACATTTCTCTCCCTCTTACGACATTCCCCTCAACACTCCCTTCTCCATTGCTGCCAAGCTCGTCGACGACTTTCCCTCTCCCACCTCTACCGCCTCCCGAGAGACGACCTCCTCCTCCCCCTCCCCCTCCTCCTCCGCCTCCGCCTCCGCTGCCACAACAATGTCCAGCAACCAAGCTCCCCACCCCGCCCTCCTGATCCCAGGGCCCATCGAGTTCGACGATGCTGTCCTCCACTCCATGTCGCACTACTCCGAGTCCCACGTCGGTCAGCCCTTCGTCAACACCTTCGGAGATGTCCTCGCCATGCTTCGCAAGCTCTTCATCACCACCGACCCCAACTCGCAACCCTTTGTCATCTCCGGCTCAGGCACCCTCGGTTGGGACCAGATCGCCGCCAACTTGACTGAGCCCGGCGATGACGCTCTTGTCCTCCACACGGGCTACTTTGCCGACAGCTTTGCCGATTGCTTCGAGACATACGGTGTCAAGGCCACACAGCTCAAGGCACCCATCGGCGACCGCCCTCAACTCGACGAGATTGAAAGGGCATTGAAGGAGAAAAAGTACAAAGTCATCACCGTCACACACACCGACACCTCCACTGGTGTCCTCTCCGAGATTGAGCCTCTCTCCAAACTTCTCAAAAAGGTCTCTCCCGACACGCTCCTTATCGTCGACGGAGTCTGCTCGGTAGGCTGCGAAGAAATTCGCTTCGACGAATGGAGCATCGACGCCGTCATCACCGCCTCTCAAAAAGCCATTGGATGTCCCGCCGGTCTGTCCATCGTCATGGCATCCGGCCGTGCCATTGAGTCGTTCAAAGCCCGCAAAACGCGCCCCAACTCCTACTTTGGATCCTGGCAAAACTGGCTCCCAATTATGCAAAACTACGAGGCCAAGAAACCTTCATACTTCGCCACTCCTTCCCCACAACTCATCCACGCCCTGCACACCTCTCTGACCCAAATCTTGTCCCGTCCTCTCGAAGACCGTTTCCGCATCCACAAGGAAGTCAGTCAAAAGATCAAGCAGGCTGTGACGGACTTGGGTCTGAAGCAATTAGCCTCGAAGCCCGAGAACCAAGCCAATGGCATGACGGCCATATATCTGCCCAATGACATGAAGCCTCCCGAGGTCTTGCCCAGTTTGTTGAAAAAGGGCGTCATCTTCGCCGGTGGTCTCCACAAGGAAATCGCCACCAAGTACATTCGCTTTGGACATATGGGTGTCAGTGTCATGGACCCCCAGAGGGATGATATTGACCGGGCATTGAAGAGTTTGAAGGAGGGTTTGGCCGAGGCGGGGTATAAGGTATAGGAGTAGAGTTAGTACATGTAGTAGATTATGTCGAAATTGGGAGTGTCAAAGACATGAAATGTAGGTATACACGAACCATTATATTATACCTCCTATATGGTCTCTGTGGGAAATGACGTGTAACAACGAATGGACAAGAGGGGGCGGGGGGGAAGGGGGGAAGAAAAAGTTATGTATCTAATACATGTATCCTCATCTCTCCCTCTCCGCTGCCTCAATAAGGTAACATCAATCCTCCCATTCACAACTCTCCCCTACCCAACTCTACCCCAAATACAACCCCTCCCTCTCCACCCACTCCGCCACGCCCGGCGTACACAATTCCCTGACAACGCCCCACTCTCCCTTTTGCACGGCCTCTCGAATCCTCGTACTACTCACTCCAGAAGGTGTTTTTGCCGCATCACTCTTCTTCGGTGGTTCCACAAATACAATCTGTCGAGCCCATTCTGCTTGTGCTCCGTTGTTTTGCATTTCTCCGTTGACTTTGGTCAATTTGGAAAGGAAATTTTTCTGTTGATTTTCCTGTTCTTGTTCCTGTTCCTGTTTCTGTTTCTGTTCCTCCTTCTCCTCGAAATTCACCGAACAAGGACGGCGGGAGGTAGGAGAGGTAGAGGTAGAGGTAGGTCTCAACGTAACACGCAATTCATAACCCGCGTCAAAGTAGTGTTGTAGAGCACGAAATGGAGGATTCAAGTTCTGTTGTTGCTGTTGTTGTTCTTGTCGTTGAATATAATATTTCGCTTCAAAAATTCTCGTCAAAGTATCATAGCCGAGGAGATGGATGTGGCGCGGATTGGTGGGGTAGTACTTTTGCCCTTCGTCTGACGACGAGGAGGAGATGGCGCGCGATTTATCCGTATAAAAGGGATATTTGGTGACTCCAATATCGATTGCCATAGGGTGAAATTTCCGCTTTTGCTGCTTTTGCTTTTGCTTTTTCTTTTCCTTCTGCTCCTCCTCCTCCTCCCCCTCCTCCTCCTCTTCTCCCTCTTCTTCCTCTTCTTCTTCTCGATTCTCCCTCAATTTCGCACCAAAAGAATCCTGCAAATCCCTCGCAAAAACCGTCATCATCGCCAAGCGATGTTCAAAGGGAGCAGGAGCTGCAGCTTTATCGGCATTGGTGACAGCAAAGAGGAGTAGCAATCGATGAGGCAATTCATACTTCTTTTTCTGTGAGGAAGAATTGGATTCGGAATCGGAATAATAATCCAGTAGGGCAGATTGGGCGAGGGCTGCGTGGGCGATGGAAGGGGGGTTGAATGAGGAGTCTAGGATGAAGAGGGTTTTGGGTGGTGGTGGTGGTGATGATGATGAGAGGTCTTCTTTTTCGTCTTCCTCTTCTTCCCCTTCTCTCTCTCCTTTTCTCTCTCCTTCCTCTCCCTTTTTTCCTTTTCCTGTTCTTCTTCCCCTCCAATCCCCTTTCCTCGCGACGACGACGACGACGACGCATTCTGCACTGTCGTCGTCGTCGTCACATTCTCATATCCACGTACCCCCGACCTCTCCCTCCCCCTACTACCACAAGAAGGAGAAGGAGAAGAAGAAGAAGGAGGAGGAGGAGGATATACAGTCTTGAGGACTCGAAACTTGGCATCTGAGCTCTGGAATGCTTTCAAAGCGGAGTCGAACTCTGGTACCAGTTTGCTCAAGGATCGAATTCGGGAAGACATACCTACTAAGCTGAGGTAAGGTAAGGTAAGGTATAGAAAAGGTAGTTCTGGTGTATATTGTACATACCTTACATATGTGCATGTATTATGTAGAGTTAGTTACCTAGGTAGCTACCAAGCTGAGGTCATGATACTTGCTTGGCGCCGAGATCAGGAGAAATATATATAATGATATAAATCTACGCGAACGGGTTACGGCAGTGTACCAGTGACAATCAATTCTCACTTCATCTCCTACTAGAAGAGCAAGGACGGCCAAAGAAACAATCTCAAGTCTGTCGAATAAGGAAAGACGAGTACGATCCGAAACTGAACGGAATTGGTTATTCACCAGAACTCCTATATCACTATAATACATTACACTCTAGCAAGGCCTCCCTTCTATCCCTTTTGGTACGCAGTCTATTTCTTCTCCTTCTTCTTCTTCAACCCATTCATGCACACCTTTTTGACTATACCAGAATGCACCCTCTGCAGAATCCCATGACCTTTAGCCGGCAAATTTCATGTCGTGATCAAGCTCAGCAATCTCCTCCTCCCAGTCCTTGGCAGCATCAGACGGACCAGGCGCTGCAGTGAGTTCAGACGATACAGCTGCAGTATGCGTAAAAATCACTCCCTCCATGTCTGGGTTCATGAACCGACCATTTTGGTCGCCCGTAACTATCATGTCCCGCAGAATGTCTTCGTCTGTGATGATCGGACTTCCGCCAAATACGGTAGCAGCAAGAGACACGCTTTCTCTATCGTTGCGTAATCTTCCTTGCCCATCAAAGACAGAAGGCGGTAGAGCAGCTGCAAGGCGGTCAAGAAGCCGAGGGGCACCATGTGATTCCATTGCGCCAGGTGCAGGCTCCTTTCCTCTAGGCATGACCACCACGGGATCAATGGTACCGGATAACGGATGCGCAGGAGCGATACTACCTCCCTCATTCTCCTGCAAGCTGTCCTGTCTTGAAATGCTTGTCAATGCCAGGAGAGCAGGATCGATAACACCGTCCTAAGAGTGCACGGTATCCAGAGGATCCCTCTTCTCGACCGTAGGCGTTCGCCCTTTTCTGCCCCGAGTGGCGCTCTCTGGCTCATCGTCGTCGACGGGACTTCTCTCGGGGCTGTCGTTTGGCGATTGGGCGCGACTGTCGGACAGGTTGCGTCTTTTGTTGCTTTCCATCCACCCCTTGACCCCCCCTATGAGACCCATAGCATACCCGGCCGCAAAGTCCATGTTTCTACCCTTGGTCGGCGTGGAGCTCCGTGCACTTGCAGTCTCGACCTTCAATCGATCGGATGCAGAGCCAGGCAGTGGTGATTCGGACCCATTGGTCGAGATGCCACGGCCATTCCTCAGGCTCGCCGTCACTGACGGTGCTGGACTGCTAGGCCTACTAGGTTGCCAAAGCTTGCCCAGCTCGGTGCTCAATTCTCGTCCTGTAGTGGTCCAGTTCTGTCGAATGGTGTCTCTCAACTCGGTGACGTGTCGCTTGATGTCCATTTCGTTCTTCTTGAACCATGAAATGTTCAACTCCTGTCTCGTCGTACCTCTCTTCAACTGCCTGCCGACATACTGTTCATAGTCCCTGACAATCTTGGTAATGATGCCGGTCGTGCTGACACCTTCTGTCCGCTGTGTGACAAGGAACATGCCCTTCTCCTTGATGGGCGCATAAATATCGTCTCCTTCCGACGCGCCATAGGGCAAGTCATCATGTGCCACGTAGTCAATGTTATGCTGCTCCAGGAAGTCGACCGTGATGATCCACGGACAATCCTCGACGACCTCATCCACCCATCTGCAATGTCTGACGCTCTCGGCTCTTTCTTTCGCGCTCATGACGGTCAGGCCCTTTCTCTTGAACGTCTCCTCATCCCCGGTCACACCCACGATCAGCCTCGTGTTCGGGAAGGCCGTCTTGGCCTGCTGTAGCACTCTCATGTGGCCCAGATGAAACAGATCGAACACGCCATCCGCATACACACGCACTGGGCGATCAGTCGGTGGTGGGTTCGTCTTGTAGCCGCCCGCAGGGTCGACAAGGCCCGCTTGCGGAGGAGCTTCCATACGCATGGTGCCCGCTTCGCCCGACTCGCCGGAGCCGTCGACGGTGGCGTTCACGGGCATAGAGACACTGCCGCCTGTTGGGACAGCCATCTGCGCGGGTTGCTCGCTGTCGTCGCCACTGCGTTTAGAGCTGGCGCGTGAGCGTTTAGCAGGCGACTCCATTTGTCCGGTCTTCGCGGGACCAGCCTCTGCCATTGCTGTCGCGTCAGACACTTCGACTGCGGGGATCGTGTCGTCGACTTCCGCCGCCTTTGCTGCCGATGAGGCCGCTCTTTTGCGTTTCGGAGCCATTTGTTGTGTTCAACGGGGGGGATGGAAGGCGTGGAGCAGGAGGAGCAGGCGCAGAGTCGGTAACACTCCTGTAATAGGTAGGCGCAGTCGGTCGATAGGTTGGACCGTGGAGGAACAGATAAATCTCAATTCAGGGGATTCCCAATTTCCAGGGAGGGGAGGGAAGAGAAGGTGTCGAAATGATGCTCTCGAAACGACGATGGGGAGACGCGCGCCAGTAGAATCAACACGGCCAAACTCTATTCAGCTTCGGGATCGTCACGACTTTTCGCCGGTCGAGTCAAGTGAAGTATATCTCCTAGGAGGTATGTAGGTGGTAGTATGCAGAGGAAGAGTGAAGAGTGAAGAGTGCGGGATATGGATGAGGCAAGCTAATAACACCACGGCGAGGAGGTAGGAGGGAGACAGGTAGGAGGTACGGTGAGATAGGTAAGGTTTCTGCTGGTCATCAGTATGTACACGTCGATGGTGGCCCACGTACCCACATACCCACATGTTAGCTACACCCACCGTGTTCTAGTGCCACCGCCAAATCCTGGCCTGGGCTGGCACGGCTTGAGACGTCACTCCTCGTTGCGTGTGGCTGAATTGCAGCCATTTACCTATCTTACCTACATGTACTTGGTATCATCATCATCATCAGCGGAATGCTGGCTACAAGAGACAGGACAGTAGTGCAATGGAGCAGTACATGTAGCGGTGGTAGTAGCACTAGTAGTATTGTTCCCGTCGAGAGCTCTCTACGCTACAACCATACATGATCCCCCTTGCATGCGCCGACGCGGAACGCATGGATTGAATATCAAGTCCTGATGAACACTCTGTTCCGATGCCACGCCGGCCCGCGTCCTGTTATTCCATCATGTATGTAAGGTTGTGCCGGGAGAAAGAAGCTCGTCAAAAGACGGCTCTTGATTGCTAAGTCGAGGGGAACAATGGAAAAGTCGGTGTGCGTGTGTGTGTGTGTGATGTCCGTCATGTCGTGCTGGTCTCGTCGCTTCGCTAAAAAAGGGTATCAATGGAAGTTCCATGTGAAAATCCTGGCCGGGAAATGCAGTTGAAACCTCAATGCCATCACTTCGTCTTCTCGTCCTCGTGCGGCGCCGTGGCTGCCAGCTTCACGTCTGCCACGGCCATGATCGTGTCGGCCTTGAGAGGCACATCATTGCCGGAAGAAGCAGCAGCAGCAGCAGGAGGTGCTGGTGTGCCTTCTCTCTCACTCCGGACGTCGCCATTCTTCAGCGGATTCCTCTGCACCGCCTCCTCGTCGGCTTCTTCTGAGACTTCTTCGACATCGGTGACTCGGTCCATGTCGACATCGGTGTCGTCGTGTCCTAGATCATTCTCAGTTTCACCGTTACCGAGAAGAATAATACGGCCTCCCCGACCTAGCAATCGTGTGCGCTGATCCATGTCCATGTCATAGTCATCAGGGGACTCGTCGAAGCGGTGGTGCATACCCGGACCTCGGAACTCAGCTGTATATTGTCAGCTATTTTGCTCTTTGAATACCGATCGCATGCCCTTGGAAGCCATGCTGATGCATGCGAGATGCCTGGTCTGCCACTGCTACTGCCCCGGCCACTGCCAAGGGATGAATGAAGAGGGTGGGTCATGACTTGCCGTACTCAGGAGGCGCGCAAGGCCCGTCACCGTTAGCGACGCGCTCGGCAACCTTCTTGTACCACTCTTCCTTGGTCTGTCCGTTGAGCAGGGCAACGACCATCATGGTCATGTTGTCGCAGCCAACACCGCCCGTCTCGGAGTTGGAGGCCAGACAGTTGTCCATCATGTTCTCGCAGATCGCGTGCAGCTCCTGCTTCGCGGCAATGCCTCTTCGAACGAACTCCACGACCGCTTGCGAGGACTGGCAATCCCAGATACCTGCAATGTGGTTAGCTTCGGCGACATCATGCATGTCCTGATGTCGACTCACCATCACAAGCAACGACCAGGAATTCGTCGTCGTCTCCCAGCTCGTGTACGGTCACATCGGGATAGGCTGTGACAATCTGCTGTTCCGGTGGAAGGTCGGCGCTCTTCTTGAACTCAAAGTCACCAATGGCTCTGCTGAGCGCAAGGTTGCCGTTCACTCGACCGAAGTCGACGAAGCCTCCTGCAGCGCATATGCGGGCCTTCTCGCCTTCGTTCTGTGGCTTGTGGTCAAAGGACAAGGGCTTTGCGCGCCCCTTGATGCCCAGGACAGATCTCGAGTCACCAGCATTGCCCTAATTGTCGTCAGTATACTTGACCACCTCTCACATGTGCTCCGACTTACCACGAAAATTTTGTTGTTGGTAATGATGCCGACCGAGGATGTGCAGCCCGAGACTTCCTCCTCATACTTGGGATCTGTGCAAAGTTGTCAGCGGCCGGATACGATCCCGATGCTGCTCTGGTATGGTAGCATACCGCTGAGAATGGCTCTGTCAATAGCAAGGAAGCCGTCCTTGAGCGCCTGCTCAAAATCTCGCTGCTTGAATGACTCCTGCTTTGCGATGATCTTGTGCAGGTTCTCGCCCGTGTACAGCGCGACCTTGTCTCCTCCATGTCCGTCGTACACGCCGAAGAAGGATATCCGCACGTCCGATGCTGCTGGCTTCAGTTCTCCTCCGTCTTCCTCAAGCGGCTGTAGGTCGAGAATCGCGGCGTGAGCGTCCTCCATGCTGATTCTCCATCCTTGCATGCAGCTCACACCGAAGGCGACGCGCTCGTCTTGGCCCTGATCTGATTTCTGCGCGAGTCAGTATGTGATGCCATGAGTGTTCGAGGTACTTTGTGTAACGCATGTCCATTCCGAGCCGCGCAGAAGCCGCACGCTGCAACGCTGGCTGCCACACGTCTCTGCGGACGACGGGGCCGGCGGCGGCGGCGGCGGCGGTGGCGGTGGAGGAGGGGGAAGAGGAGGAGGAGAGGGAGGAGGAGGAGGACGCGGTGGAGGAGGAGGAGGAGGAGAGGGAGGAGGAGGAGGAGCAGGTGGAGGAGGAGGAGGAGGTGGAGGAGGCGGCATCGACAACGACGACGGTGACGGTGATGGGAAAGGCGACAGTGCGTACCTTGTCCACGACGGGCTCCGACAGTGTCTGACCCATGGCTGGTTGATGTGGTCTTCGTGATGCAGCGGACGGAGCGGAAATTTCAATTCAATTTGTTGTTGTAGACCGGGTGCAGGTGGGGTCGGATTGAAAGGCGGTTTCTTGGTTGTGGCTGGCTCGTCGCGTAGCGGTGGCTTAGGTAGGTAGCTGGTGTGAGGTGGTCGGGCGCCGCG
The DNA here is from genome assembly GCA_000291705.1 of Sphaerulina populicola P02.02b. Classification (NCBI taxonomy): domain Eukaryota; kingdom Fungi; phylum Ascomycota; class Dothideomycetes; order Mycosphaerellales; family Mycosphaerellaceae; genus Sphaerulina; species Sphaerulina populicola. Next base: position 36,440 of record JH792548.1, read on the forward strand.
CAAGGAGGAGGACGGGGAGGAGGAGGAGGAGGAGGAGGTGGTGGTGGTGGTGGTGGAGGAGGAGGGTGTGTGTGCGGTGTGCGCGGTGTGAGCGGTGGGTGGCTCAGGTGGTGGATGTGGATGGTGTGGAAAGCGATGACGGTGATGCGTTTGTTCGGCACGCGACTGAGCTGTGGCCTGTGTTCTGAGGCAGAGCACACAGCGGAGCAAGGAGGAAGATGAGTGGTGGATGGCGCTAGTTCCTCAGGCAGACAAGCAGGCTGGATTTGGTGCCTTAGGATGTCTGTAGTATAGAGTATAGGTGGTATACATGTATGTACAGCTAAGGTACAGGAGGTTTCGCGTCGTTGTGGCACAGTGAAGAGAGTACATTACCTAGCACCGGCACAGTCACGTTGCAAGATGGTGGTGCTCCGTACATGTACCTAGTGAATTGCACACGGCGAGTGATTACCGCCGTACTCACCAGTGAGGCTGGTGAGGCTGATGTATCCTGGAGAAGGTGACTGTGCCAGGCCACCGCCGCCGCTAGTTCTCACTTTTCTGCCCCAGTGCCCACCTCCTCCTCGTCCTCGTCCACCACCACCACCACCACCACCACCTCCTCCTCCTCCTGACGCTACCATGTCTACGATCAACAGCATGGACATGGAGACGCTGACAGAGGTCATAAGCCCGGCTTGTGCTCACTTCACGGGCATACTTGATATGCCTATAATTGCAATCCAGAGTAGAGTGAGTGAGTGAGTGAGTGGGTTTCAAACATGCAAAAGGCCATCTATATGTGTCCAAAGTGTCCATCAGCTCGAGTCTCGAGGAAGATTGACTACAGATATGTTGCTTTTTAACTAGGTTCGTTTCTCTCTCCACCTTCATTTGCGCATTGCCATGTCGAGAGCCAGGGGATCCTGAGTCGAAAATTAGTGCATATCGGCTTTAAGGTACCGTAGTATGTAGTAATTCCTACTTCCTACCACTTCACCCGAGAGGAGGCCACTCACTATATCAACATGGCCTACCACTTCCTACAGGCCGTTTCGATTGTGGCGGGATTCTTGGTCCCGAGCAGCTACGGAGAAGACGTCGATATCCTATCTCTGGTTGATCCTTTGATTGGTACGTCGAATGGTGGCCATGTCTTTCCGGGAGCGACGCTGCCATTCGCCATGGCAAAGGCTGGAGCGGATGTGAACGTGGAGAATCAAGGTGGCTTCAGTACGGGCGCCATGTCCGGAAAGATCATTGGCTTTTCTCATATGCACGATTCGGGGACTGGTGGCGTAAGTTCTACCTCTACCTCTTCTCCCAGGAGGTCACATCGAGGGTCGTAGGAGGTACATGTACATGTAGCTGACAGAGCCAGAGTCCATCTCTGGGTAACTTTCCGCTATTTCCACACGCTGGCTGCCCGGACGACGACATCAATCAGTGCGCGTTCCCCAGCAAACTGCGAGCGACATCTCGCATCGATGGTACCGTCGAGGCACATCCGGGCTACTTCGCCGTTTCAATGAAGACGAATATACATACTGAGATGACCACGACGAATCATACTGCTTTGTATCGCTTCAACTTTCCAGAACAGCCTACGGAAAGGAATGCCACCCTAAGCCCACTGATCCTCGTGGATCTGATTGATCTGCCTTCATCAAGGATCAATGGATCTATTGCCGTGGACGCAGGCACGGGACGGATATACGGAAGTGGTGTCTTCGAGCCGAGCTTTGGCATTAATCACTACGAGTTACATTTCTGTGCCGATTTCTCTGGGGCCCGAATCCGTGATACTGGCGTGTTCATGAATAACCGCGCTGGGAGCGAGCCTAAACACCTCAGCGTGGTAAAGGACAATATCAACACGGGATCGGACGTCCTGCCCGCTGGAGCGTGGACCAGATTCGAGGCGCCTAACAACGATGGCCAGATTCTGGCGAGAGTTGGGGTGAGCTTCATCAGTGCTCAACAAGCCTGCAACAACGCCGAGACCGAGATCCCGACCTTTGACTTCAATGGCACACATGCTGCCGCACAAGCTGCTTGGAGAGATACTCTCGGTGTCGTCGAGGTCAAGCCCGGTGGCGTCAACGAAAGCTTGCAGAGAACCTTCTGGTCAGGATTGTATCGAGCTTCCATTTCACCCCAAGACTACACAAATGAGAACCCTCTATGGCGCAGCTCCGAGCCGTACTATGATTCGTACTACTGCATTTGGGATTCCTTTCGCAGCATCCATACTCTGATCACGATCATGGACCCATACAGCCAGATCCAGATGACGAGAAGCTTGATCGACATTTATCGACACGAAGGCTGGCTTCCGGATTGTCGAATGTCACTGTGCAAGGGATTCACTCAAGGTGGCTCCAATGCGGATTTGGTGCTAGCGGAAACATACTTCAAACTGGGCAAGTTCGCTGCAGAGCTCGGCGTAGATTGGGAGACGGCGTACGAAGCTGTGCGCAAGGACGCCGAAGAAGAACCCCTGAACTGGGCCGTCGAAGGTCGTGGAGGCTTGATGAGCTGGAAAACACTCCACTACATTCCTACCGATGATTTTGATCCATATGGCGTAGGCCCCTTTACACGAAGCATTAGCAGGACGGTCGAGTATGCGTACAACGACTACGCCATTGGGGAGATGGCGCGTGCGATGGGCAACATCGGCGACTATGAGAAGTATATTGCCACGTCCGAATACTGGAAGAACATGTGGAAGGCCGATCAAAACAGTAGTATCAGACATACAGATACGGGTTTTAAGGGATTTTTAATGCCCCGATACTCCAACGGCACCTTTGGATTCCAAGATCCGACCTTTTGCTCGCCACTCAATAACTTCTCGAGGTAAGTACAACTAGCACACATGTACCTATTCTGTGAAAAATGATGTCGACTATACAATATGCATCACAAACTAATAAATCCCTCGCAGCTGCTACCTCAATCCCGAGGGTGGCCAGACCTACGAAGGCAGTTCGTGGCTGTACTCATTCTTTGTGCCGCACGACCAAGCCTCTCTCATCCAACTGATGGGCGGCGCTCAAGCATTTGTCGACCGTCTGGACTATCTGCACGAGTATCCCCGACTATTCTACATCGGCGACGAACAAGCCTTCCTTCCCGTCTATCAATACCATTACGCCGGACGACCCGGGAAGAGCGCCGAAAGAGTACACTCATACATCCCCTCGCAATTCGACGACACCATCAGCGGAATTCCCGGCAACGACGACAGCGGAGCAATGGGCAGTTTCGCCGCGCTGTCGATGATGGGAATGTTTCCCAACGCGGGCCAAGACGTCTACTTGATCACGCCGCCCTTTTTCGAGCAAGTGAGTGTCACCAACAAGCTGACGGGGAAAATCGCAACCATTCGAAACATCCACTTCGATTCTGAATTCCAAAATATCTATATCCAGAGTGCGACCCTCAATGGCCTTCCGTACACGAAGAACTGGTTCTCTCATGTGTTCTTTCTTGAAGGCGGTGTCTTGGAACTCACTCTGGGCCCGAATGAAAGTACGTGGGGCACCAGACCTGAAGATGTTCCGCCTAGTGTGTCTACGTCTAATGGATATGCCTCGATGGACTTTGGATTCTTCACATGAAACGGGTGAGAAGGAAAACTTATTATTATAGGGGATCGGATCCTCTTTAGTAGTAGTAGTAGTAGTAGTAGTAGTAGTAGTAGCTATTATACATACATACATACCTTAGCTAGCAATATACCTTATATATATACTACATCTCCCGTACATACATAACCTTTATCCCATCCTATCCCATTTCCATCAAGTACCTACCTACCTACCTACCTACCTACCTACCTACCTACCTACCTACCTACCTTGGCTCATCAACCACCTGCACTCACTCGTAAGCTTATACGGGTAGGTATGTACACATATATATAGCCAGGAGTGAAAAAGCAAAAAACAAAA
>JH792548.1:41131-60256 GCA_000291705.1 Sphaerulina populicola P02.02b
GGTTGTCATTCTTCTTCTTCTTCTTCTTCCTTCACGCCTTCTCACTCCCCTGAGCCTGAGTCTGAGCCCGAGCCTCCTTCTCCTCCCTCTTCTGCTTTCTCGTCTTCTTCGGAACGCGAAACAGCCAATAAAAGAAGACAGCAGCGCACATATTAAAGATAATAAACGCCCACAAAATCCCAAAATTCCTCCAACGGTCATCATACGAGATATTGACCGACGACAAGAACGAATCCGAGTTATCGTACGTGCAAAACTCGCACGAGGAAGTCGACGTGGGATCGCGGAGATAGCCGATATGACCGGTGGAATTTTGGTATTGGGCGAGATAGTCGGCACAGGTGCGGAAGCCCTGGCCGACGTTGAAGCGGAGGTATTCGTTGTCGGCGCACGTCACTGCCGTGTTGGCGATGCCGGCGCCCAAGAATCCGCCGACGAGGTAGGTGAAGGGTGAGACGCGGTACATGAAGATCCAGAATCCGGGGAGGGAATCGGGGCTGGCGAGCACGCCGCAGAAAATGAGACAGAGCGAAAAGGCCATGTTGGCGATGTTTCCTCCTGTTTCGGCAGAGTCCATGCCAGCGATGACCATGTTGGTAAAGGTCGAGGTGAAGAGCAGGAATTGGAGCATGATTAGGAAGAACAAGGCGCCTCGTTCGTGCAGAGCGTCGCCGGCGTTGTTGTACAGACCGACGGGGTAGTAGTAGCAGAAGAACATAATCACTGCCATGAGTCCGTTCCATGGGAGTTCGACAACAATGTTCGAGATCATAAAGGACTGCCAGCTGTATGTCTTTGAAGGACGCTCGCGGACTTCATAGAGCGCGCGTTGCGTCACGAAATGCGGCATGATCTGTTGTACGAGTTGGCCAAAGATGGTAAAGGTCATGAAGATGGAAAACATTTGATTCTGGAGGCCTTGATGAGTGAGCGGCGCCTTGAAGAAGATGAAGCCAATGAAGAGTGCCGACATGGTACACAACGCCACCTTGGAGTAGATGTAGGACGGCGTGCGCCAGTACTGAGCAAAGACACGCTTGGTGATTTCCCAGGTCTGCAGGCCAAAGGGTGCGGCGAATTCGCGGTAACTGTCCTTTCCGTCAGGGCCAGAGTCGGCCTCAGAAGGCATGGCTGATCGCGTGGTCTTGATGTTCTCGAGTTCCTGGTGAGTTGCCTGATACTCTGGGCTATCACGCCAGACCTGGTGCCAGTCGATGTCCGTGGAACTTCCTGGTGCAGCACCAATCACTTCCAACATCCATTCGGCAGGATTAGCATCCTTTGGACAAGCGTGTGCTCCGTTGCGCTCAAAGTACTTGGATAAGATGGAAGAGTTCTCGCCCACCTCGCCAAAGTAGACAGTTCTACCTCCCTTGGCGAGGAAGAGAAGGCGATCGAAACGCTGGAACAGCATGGCGGACGGCTGATGGATGGTGCACAGAATGGCTTGACCAGAGTTCTTGAGCTTCTCCATCAAATCGCAAATGGCCCAGGATGTCTGTGAGTCGAGACCAGAAGTGGGCTCGTCCAAGAAGAGCAGTAGTTGTGGCTTCGCAGCGAGTTCGACACCAATCGTGAGACGCTTACGCTGCTCTACATTGAGACCTTCACCAGGCACACCGACGACGGCATCGGCATACTCCTGCATATCGAGGAGGTTGATGACTTCATCGACGTAGTCCAGTTTTTCCTGTCGTGGAGTGGACTTTGGTTGTCGGAGAAGAGCGCTGAAGTTCAGGGCCTCGCGAACAGTCGAGGTGGACAAGTGCAGATCCTGCTGCTGAACGTAGCCGGTCTTGCGTTGGAAGGATGAGTCGCGCTGGCGGCCATCGACGAGCATATCGCCGCTGATGACTCCCATCGTGACACGAGTGGCCAGGACATCGAGAAGTGTCGTCTTACCGGCACCCGACACACCCATGAGCGCAGTGAGGGTTCCAGGCTTGACCCAGCCATCCACATGGTCCAAAATGCGGCGATTCTCGCCCTTGATCTTGATGTCATAGCAGACGTCCTTCCACGAGAAGATGGCAGTCTGTTTCTGAATCACGTCGGTGGCCGCAGTGTGACTGGTCGTCTGTGCCCCAGCGTTGGCATCACGGCCCGCGCTGATGTTCTCCTCGTCGGCCTTCTTCTCCCTGAGTGCAGCGGGAATGTGGCCTCTGGGGAAAACAAGGACTTCGCCCTTGGACTTCTTGGCACTGATGTACTCGGTGGCAGCCAAGTAGCAGCACATGAAGAAGATCAGATAGCCGATCACGATGCCAACGTTCCGCCAGCGGTGTGACGCATAATATTTGTACGACGATGCCAAAAACTGGGAACCTGACACGAAGGCAAGGCCAGCCTCGGAGCCGACTGCAGAGCAGACTCGGGACTGATCTGCCAGGCTACCATATACGTCAGGCACAAAAGCACTGCATGCATATTGCTGTCCGGCGAACTCGTTGACCATCAGAGCTTCGAAACAATATGCCACGGGATCGATATAGTTGATCCACCTGCACCAGCCCAGCATATAATCTGTCGGAAGCACAAAGCCCGTGAAGATAACGATGGCCAGAATGAGAACAGCAGTGGGAGCCATGGCTTGTGACAGTGTCCGGGAAACGGAGGCAATAGTTCTGAATAACATGCTCATCATCAGAGTAGTGATGAACGAGACCAACAGGAAGAAGAAGAACGGGCCTGCCTCTCTCCTCAGATTGACCATGAAGTAAAGCGCGATGTTGAAGATAATGGCGTTGACGATCTTGTAGGGCATGTCCGTTAACATGGACGCGAATGCTTCTGCGGATGGATGATAGAAGGCATAACGATTGTGTTTCTCGACAATTGGTCGTTGCGCGTATAGAGTCAGAATTTCGAGAGCGGAACCGAAGGCGCTCATCAGAACGGCAAAGAACAAGACAGCGCCACGCGGGAAGAATGAGTTGGTATCCTGTTTCAGGTTGTAAAAGACAGATCCTAGAACCAGAGCCATTGCGAAGTTGCCAAAGATTTGAGTAAGAGTGAGCTCTGGATCTCCAACAAGGCGGCGAAAGCCACGCCAGAGACACAGCTGGATTTGTTGGACGTAAGATAGCGTGAAAGGTGACTGGATCCGTTGACGTTTCGCTTGCTGGGCCTGGCGACTGTCGACAAACTGCTGATACGCCTCTCCCTTGAAGGGGAACCGCTTGTCGTATGCGTCAATGTCCTTCATGAGCTGCGCGCGCGTAGTACTGTTCCTCCACACTGCAGCGAATTCGTCAGGGGTACGGGGAACCTTGTTCTCCCAGCCAGGGCGAACAACTCGTTCTTGTGCGGAGGTCATGGAAGTGAGGAAGTCGGCAGTAGTCTGGCGCTCTGGGCAGTCGAAACCAATGTTCTCAAAGTATGCCTTGGCCTCGTCGGTACGACCAAAGAAGATTTGTCGTCCCTCGTAGAGCACAGCCGCTTTGTCGAAGTTTTCATAAGCAGCCTGTGGTGCTTGGTAGATGGCAACCATGGCAACGGCACCGGCAAGATCTGCACTCAGGCGTAGAGTCTTACAGAACTCGATGGCGTTGGCCGAGTCCAAACCACGGGTGCTGTTGTCCCATGCCTGAACAGGCGCTCCGCTCAGAACAGCCTCTGCAATGGAGACACGTTTACGTTCGCCACCAGAGACACCGCGGACGAAGTCGTTGCCGACACGAGTGTTGATCGTATGTCCAATACCAAATGAGGCCATGACAACATCACGAAGATGGGTAGCCCACTCACGGGGCTTGAGGCCGCCAGGAGTGACTTTCGGTGCGCGAGCGCGAGCGGCGAAGTAAAGCGTGTCACCCACGCTCAGCATAGGGAAGTGCACATCGACCTCTGCAGTGTAAATGGCTTCGCCACGAAAGTGCGTGTGCATCTCCTGGGCGGGGATACCCTGGTAGTTGAGGTAGGAGTCCGCGTCGACCACGAAGCCGTGAACTTCACCAGTCATCGTTTTTAAGAAGGTCGAGCATCCAGAACCAGGCGGACCGAGGACAACCAGCATCTCTCCGCTTTCTACCAGACCTTCAAAGTCCCGAAGGATATCGATCCGGTTGGGCTTGGCCAAGCCCAATAACTTCTTGACCGCTCCTATGCCCTCCAGCCAGATGTTGCCCACATCTTTTTGATAGTCTGTGCCGGAGCCCCAACCATGTGCGCTGAGTCCACGGTATGCGACGCCACCTTGTCTCTCTGGGTTGGTGCCATCTTCCCGATTGAGTTTGATCATGCTCTTCACCCATGACCGAGCTCTGAAATTCGGGGAATGCGGGTCCAGTTCAGAGTCCTTTTCCGCATTGAATGGGTTGGAGGGCACTTGGCTATAGTTGGTAATAGTTCGCGCCAGTCGAGCGACAGTCTGCTCTGAGTACTCTTGAGAGTCCGAGTCGGACGATTCGAGCTTTCGTTCTGATGCAGACATCTCACGAGGCTCGAATCCTTGCTTGTCTACATCGTCCTTTTCTATGTCTCTGAGAGCGGCATCTGGGCCAATGTCGACGGGGATATTCGCTGGGGTTTCCGATGATGGTCGTCTGCCAAACAAGCCACTCTGTCCCTCGGCGTGTTGCTGTCCTTCAGCATCTTGATTGGTGTTGCTGGGCCGTCGCTGGAAAGCTGCTCCAGTGTTGCCAACTCCAGCTCTCTCTGCTGTACTGTCGTAATTCCCGAAGGCAAAATTGCCTACGAGGGACATGCTGTGGTGTGGGTGGAAGCGCGCGCGCGCGCTAAGGCGCTTGTCTGCCTTTTACACGGCTATCGTTGGTGTGAAAAGTGAAAACGAGCTGGGCCAGGATTAGCACCAAGGATGTGTATACCTGCGTCCCGGTTTGTTGTGGTTGTTGTTGTGGTTGTGGTTGTTGTGGTGGTTGTGGTGGTTGTGGTTGTTGTGATTGTTGTGATTGTTGCTGCAAACGGACGGGAGTGATTGATTGTACAGAAGAAGGTGATGATGTTACCTGGACAAATGCGGCCATGGGGGCGCAATGCTTTTATTGATTCCTTGAAGCGACTATGTACCGGTGCACACAAGTGTCGTCGATCCGCTCTCCGGATGCACAAAATTGAAGCTACCTCCCGTGCACTATTTGGCCAAGCCTCTCAGGTATGCGAAGTCTGACAGGATCAACATCCGAGGCGCTCAGACAACGCCTTGCAGTGCCAGGAAGATGACCTCCGAACGATTGTTCTTACCAGTCTTACACAATGAACCAAGGGACACTCAGTAGATCATCGACATGCCGTTGTCCATCCGCTCGTACTGCTAGGAGGTAGGAGCCTAGGAGGTAGTCTACTACTACATGTACCTCTGTGCTTACTATCAGGAACATCTCCCAACGAGAGTCGAACGGAAAGATGTTATGCCGTTCAGTTAGCTATGTACACTGGTACCTATGTACCTACTGTATGTACTTGGGGGGATATTGTGCACTGCGGACCTGTGCATGTGAATAACTCTACAAGTCGTGCGGGTCCAGCCATCCGAACGAACATCCTGCCAGTGCCAGCCTCCACGGTCTGATTCGGATCGATCATCCGGATACCACCCACGGTCCCACGCACACGGTGTTGGTGACCCACAACTTACAAGTTGTGGTCGAGTGACTGACGCCCTCGCCAGAAATAAGGTACGAACCTCCCACCCAATACACGTACACAAGCTGATTCTAGGTATACCTCCACCTCAGGTACATATATGACCAAGCAGCTTGCATAAAAACAACAAAAAAGACCCACGACCCGACGCTTCTCCACCGTCCACCGCCAGGCCAGGCGCCAGCCGTTCTGTCTCATTGCCAAGACTCCATAATCTCGCCTAGACTTACTGTACCCCGACTCGCCGCCTACCTCCTATCTGTACCTCCAGATGATGTGTGGATTGTAGAACACCACTCCATTATTCTGTTCCATGTGCCTCCGGCTCCCGGGCTGAGCTCCGAGAGATACGTCACCTCCCGGAACACGTGAGTGAAACGCAGCCGACCAGCCTATGTACCTAGGGGCAGCACCCGAGATGCTTACTCACTTATGTACTCACTCACTCACCACAACAAAGGTAGTAGAAACATCTCTCTGACGGTCCAGAGATCTGGGTATGTATGTAAGTAGTAAAGATAGAGTGCTTCTTTTAATAGGTAGGCTCGTACCTCGCCGTAGCGGCATGCTCTCCGCTTTACCTCTATAGACCGTTTTGCACATATGATGTGCCCTGCAGGCGTTTTTTTGACTCTGATCCACACACAACAAGCGGCGAGCGCGCTAGAGAGAAATCTTATCCCTCCGTCCCTACTCCTTATTTCATAGACACGACTACCTTATGTAGGGGTGTGAAACCGTTTGGAGTAGTGGAGTGGAGAGGTGGTGGTGGTGGTGGTGGTGGTGGTGGTTTTATAACCTCACTACCTCCTACATACAGTACAGTCAGTGTAATAAGGAAAGACATTTTGTGCGACGCTGCATTCCAATTTCCGGTCTATCCACCTCCCGAGGGGGAAGGGGAAGGGGATCAGCATTTGATGATTTGAGCAGAACTAGCGCCACTCCCAGTCCACGGGTTCGTATTTACCTCTTACTGTAGTCTGTGGGCGGAGTCTTTCATCTTATTGATGCCTGGAGCGGGGACCTATTCTCAAGGGTGCTGGCGCTGCTGTCGAAGAGCCAATGTACCTAATATAGACCGAGGACCTGCTTGGAGGGGAGAAACATCATCGTACAATACATCGCATTGGCCTACACAGAGGACTATGAGCATTGGTCGGCGGAAATCAAGAGGCGAAACACATGTGCTTCAAAACAAGCGGGCAGAAAATCGCACAGCTACTTCGAGCGTATATACAGCTAAGCTAACATGCAGAGAGTAGTCATCTCTTGTTTCAGAGATTCCTGGAGGGCCAGAGGGTTTGGTTTGAGTTGATTATAGAGGAGTTTGAGAGTGGCTCTTATAGTCTTCTCTTTTTTTGGAGTTCTCTTTAAGTACATTAGGTTGGATGAGAGTGATTCAGTAATCATAGCTGCATTTGAGAAGCTGAGAACCATAATTACTGAATCTCTCTCATCTAACCTGCTTGAGAGAACTCTGGAAGAGAAGACTACAAGGGCTATTCTTAAACTCCTCTATGGTCAACTCAAACCAAACCCTCTGGCCCTCCAGGAATCTCTGGAACAAGAGATGACAGAGCGTTCATCAGATACCGTCGTAGGCAAATTGTAGCATCAATGAGGCGCCGGCGACCTATCCAGTGAAGGATAAGCGCACCGACGCCGATTCAGTGCTTGACTCTATTGCTTTCATCATCACTTGAACGTCTTTCTTTCTCCCAAAATTGACTGAGTTCGGCTGCTTCGACACAGCAAAGGCAACAGTATGGTGACCATCCCTTGTCGAACCCTAAAAGTGGTGAACTCCTCGCATCAAACATAAGCCCCATCGAGTTACTCATCCTCAGATCACCAAACCTGAACAGAGTGCAGCAGGATGATGAAAAGAGGCGTGAGCAATCGCATATCTATCGACCTTGACGAGTAGACTCCTCAACTGACCTTGATCCCACCTTGTCCCCACAATGAGTCCCAACCATCTCCTCCTCCCTTCTTGCTAACGCTGCAGCGACACCGGCTGAGAAGAAGTGCAGACTCATATCCTCGTCTCCCTCTTGCGAAGGCACCTTGCGGCGGTCTTCAACCCAGGTGCGAGATCGAGCAGAGAAGCCGTCCGGAAAGAGTGCAGCCGATGATGGGTGGTGAGGAAGGGTGGAGGTGCAGGAGAGGATAAGCCGCGGGAATGCTTCTGTGGCGGCGCTTTTCAGCTTGCAGTGATGTCCGGGGACTTTCTCCCAAAGCGATGTATGTAAGACAGTGGCGCAAGGCCATGTCTGTGTGTAAGCTTTGATTGCGATTTGTTGAGCGAGGAAGTTGGAAGAGGAGAGAGGAAGGCGAGAATTCGAAAGAACAAATTTGTAGGTAGCAGCACGCCAAGAAACCAGATAAGCTAGACCGCATTAGATCAGCTCCGCCTACTTCGCGTCTCGAGCTCGCGAACTTCGAGAAAGTACAGAAGAGATCCAACAATACCGCAGCAAACAACAACGCGCCTTTCACGGCCGGAAAGTGCAACAACAGTATGTCTGCTCACACTCTCTACCCTCGTTGAGAGCAGAACTAATCACAATGGCGTTCAATAGGACCTCGAACGTGCCTGCAAAACCCTCACCACTGGGACCGGGTGTATACGCACCGCAGCGCCAGCAAAACAGCCCCGCCAACAACAGTAACATGTCGGGCCTCTTCGGCTCCAACAATGCGAGCAGCAGCGCAAATCCCACTCAAGGCGATCTCACCAAAGATGTTACGGTCAACGACCCACCCGAAGACAGCGTTTCCGCCCTATCCTTCAGCCCTGCATCAGATCACTTGTCGGTGTCGAGTTGGGACAAGAAAGTGCGCATATATGAGATTGATGGCTCCGGAAACAGCAAGGGAGTCGCCATGTTCGAGCATGAGGGACCAGTACTAGATACATGCTGGAGTCCGGTGAGCAGATGTCCGGAGTCAATAAAATGGTCTCGAATATGAAGCTGACAAAACGTGCAGGACGGACAAAAGGTCTTTGGCGCGGGAGCAGACAAGGCCGCGCGCATGCTCGATTTAGGCGCAGGTCAAACTACAGGGACTCAGGTCGCAGCTCACGATCAGCCGATTCGATGTGTCAAATCTTTCAACTTCAATGGAAGCCCCATGCTGATCACGGGAAGCTGGGACAAGACCATCAAGTACTGGGACCTGCGAGCGCCTCAGCCCGTTGCCACTGTCGATGCCGGGGAACGCGTCTATACAATGGACATTCGAAACGACTCCATGCTGGTTGTTGGCACAGCAGAACGACATATTCGCATCGTGGATCTCAAGCAGCCAGACAAGTTCTACAAGTCGTTGCAAAGCCCACTTAAGTGGCAGACGAGAACAGTCAGTACCTTCATTGATGGCTCAGGCTTTGCAATTGGATCCATCGAAGGACGTTGCGCGATTCAGTACATTGACGACAAGGACTCGGCCAACAACTTCTCCTTCAAATGCCACCGCCAGACACCGGCCGACAACCGAAATGTGTCCAACGTCTATGCCGTGAACGCCATCTCGTTCCATCCACAACACGGCACCTTTTCCACCGCAGGCAGCGACGGCACATTCCACTTTTGGGACAAGGACGCAAAGCACAGACTGAAAGGGTACCCTGAAGTGGGAGGCTCCATTGCAGCAACCGAGTTCAACAGATCGGGGAACATCTTCGCTTATGCCGTGTCGTATGATTGGAGCAAGGGTTACACATTCAACACTCCACAAACGCTCAACAAAATCATGCTGCATCCTGTAGTTGGAGATGAATGCAAGCCGCGCCCGAAGACGACGAAGCGGTAGTCTCCTTCTGATGCAGAGTCTCCCGGAGAGCCTGCTCCCGAGCCTTCTGTAGGGCGTTCTGCACGGTCTGGGTTGTCCGAGCGTCGGGGGTTGTCATTCAAACTAGGCATGACATGAGTATGAGCGTGGAGTTCTGGCGTTTCTTGGAAAACGGAGGTGGGCATGCATGCAGCGAAAGCCACGCGTAGGGCGGAGCATCATGAAGGCGCTCGACAAGCAGTGCAGAGAGTGTCATGAATAAGGTAGCTAGCGGCTTTGCAGTAGATATTGCAGAAACTCTTGGCATCAATATACTGATGATCCCCTTTGTGCCTACCTACCGCCAGTGGAAGGGGGAGTTCCCGTCGTCTGCAAGTAAATAAATGTACTGCATGTAGGCGTGAAGATGGCCGGCTAGGTACTTACCGAGTCAGATAGATCGTTGAGTATGTACCTAGGTACCTAGGTAAATACATGTAGGTACTACATATAGCATAGGTATGCCCCCGATCTCTCTCTCGCGAGATGTAGTAGTACCTACAACCTACCTACCTGATGTAGGTACATGTATGTAAAGGTTAGTAAGGTAAGGTAAGGTACCAGGTACCAGGTAGGTATGTATGTATATATACGGTATGCATATGTACGACTTGCAGACCTTTCTCGCACTCTGCACCTACATGTATATATAAGGTACCTACCTTACCTAGGAATAGGTAGGAGTAGGTAGGTAAGGTAGGTACCTTACCGGAGTCCTTAGTAGCCACGTAAGCGTGTTGCTATAGTGTAGGGTTCAAATACTCTAGTACTACAGTGAACTTTGCATCTTTGTGTTTTGTAAGGCATATATTAAAAGTGTAATGTATGTTGCTACTCTATCGCTACTACAATATAGTAATATGAAAAACACAGTATCAATACAATATCGTAAAGCGCAACACTGTATTAATATAGTACTAATACAAGTCTCTGATCTGATACAGGTAGGTATACGTTAGGCAGGTACACATTAGGCACCGTACCCGTCCTTGCCCGGGTACATGTACCTTACGTGCCCTACCTAGCCGGAGCTATATACACATTAGGCATACATATACCTTACTTTAGGGTATACCGACGAGACTGTATACCTTGCTAAAGATACGGAATTGAACAACATTTTTAGTACGCGAACGCTTTTTGATTTAATAACCCTTTATAGAAGACCGCAAAGAGCTCGACAAGTAACTAATACAAATAATTAATAACAGCAACGGTAATAACATAAATAAGAATAAAAAGGGCTAGAGGGGGGTAGGGGCATTTGTAAAGGGGTAGAAGGGGTAGAAGGAGCTAGCTTTTAGCGTACTAGTAACGGGGTACGAGAGGTAGTAAAGGGTTCGGTAATGTATTAGTATATTGTTTAGTCTTAGCGGAGAGTCTCCTGCGACTCATCCTCGATGCCTCCCTCCTTATCTTCTTCCTCGTCTTTATCGATATTACTATCGACAACGACTAGTATTAGAAACTTAGAAGGGTCAAACTTGGTAAGCGAGCTATCGTTGAAGCGACGAACGGTCTAGTACTACTAAGACATATAGCGCTACTAAGGTATATAGCGCTACTAATAGGCGTAGCGCTATTAGGTAGAGGTACTGTTAAGGCGACGAGCGACTGCCTTAGTCGGAGTAGTATCGAAATCAAAGACACTATCTATACCGAACTAGTATCTAGGCTAATTGCCGGAGCCGAAGAATAGATCGTCCTGCTCTCTACCTCTACCTCCGCCCTCGCCCTCGCCCTCGCTATCGTTATCGCCCTCGCCTTCATTCTCTTCCTCCTCGTTCTTATCAAGGTCGTCGATATCCTTACTAGTACGCTTATCGGCTAGTAGAATAACAGTCTTCTTCTTTTATAGCGGTAGGCCTATTAAGACGTACGACGCCTTGGTTGCAGCAAAGTCGCGCTTTTTCGTTGCTTTAATAGTTCGGAATTTGGTACTCAACTCTTAGAAATTAGTAATTCTAACCTAATCGTAATCTTCTAGAAGCGCAATCTCGTCCTAGAAACCTAAGGCCTAGTTCTAACGATTAGAGGTACTAGCAATAATATACTTACGTACTTGAACGCCTAAGTTAATATAGATCGTCTAAAGAAACTACTTACTAAGCTTAGAGCTTCTATCGATATTCAGGTAGTCCTTTATAAAGTAGAAGCAAAAGAAGTAGTTGTACTTATTAAAGGTCTAAGCAAACTTATTAGAAAATGTAGTAGTCCGGATCTCGATAAGGCTTGGATCCTGCTTGATTATGTTCTAGATCAACGCCTTAAAGTTCTGTATAGTTTTTGACTTATATAAACGGCTGTTTTCGGATATCTTCAGCTTCGTAGTATCCTAATTAGTACTATCGATATCAATACGGTCCTTATAGACAAAGTCGATAATATCTTACGTATTAAGGTAGCAATATAAGAGGAAGTAGTTCTACCTAATAGCCCTATTAAGCTTGGACTCGAGTAACTTGCTATAACAGCTAGGTTCCCCTAAACCTGTACAACCTGCATAACCCTAACCGCCTGTATGTATAGGCTGCGGGCCTGTATAAGGTAATCTACTCGGATAGCCGGACTATCGAGGTTCCGAGAGGAAAGTTACCTCGGACCTCGGACGGCCTCGTATATAGAGCGTAGGGGCAGCGCATACGTATATTAGTCTACTCGTACCCCTTTATTCGGAAGGGTAAGAATTAGTTTGTGCACTTTCCTACGCGGTAGGAAAGAGGACTCTATATATCGCTACATACCCCCTCTTACATTTCTAATTCTTCTACCTTTCTAAAGGGTAGTGATCTATAGAGGTCTAATCCAATAGCTCTACGACCAACTCGCAACGTACCCGCTACGCAGGTAGGCCGCATTATAGGCGAAGCAGAGGACGACGAACCTCCTTAGGGAGAAGCGTTAGTCTCTACGGAAACCTAAGGCCGTACCTAACCGCAGGCGGCAATACAACCTCCGGCGCAACCTTACTAACTAGGAGAGGAAGTCCCTCTACGAGAGACTCCCTCTACCTAGCTTGGACTCGTACCCGAGGCGTAGGCGAGACTTATAGAACTCGAGTAGGCCAACAATAGGCTGCGCGAAGAAATAGCTCTTTAGGCCGCCGAGGCGGAGTATTAGCGGCTGCTACGATAGTACTCCCAAATGAGCCGCACCCTATCGATACGGGTACTATCCGTATCAGTCGTACTAGAACAGCCGTCTGACTCCGAGGAGGACGACGTAGTTCGTACGAGCGACCTACGAGTCGCCCGCGACTCGTATTCTACCCGTAGCCCTAAGGTTCGTAAACCGAAGGCTTTTAAGGGAGAAACCGACAAAGAATGTCGCGAGTTTATCCGTAGCTTAGAGATTATCTTTCTTAATAGCCCGCGAGAGTATCGTACCGATATAGACAAGGTACTATACGGAATCATATAGCTCGCAGGCGAAGCGTAGGAGACGTAGTATAATAAGTACGACAATAGCAAGCCCCCTAACGGTTATACTTAGAGTGACTTCAAGGAGTAGTTATACAACGTTGTCGGTGACTAGTCGAATCGCCTAATCGGGGTAATAATCGACTACGACAAGGCTAAGCAGGGCCCCGAGCAGGGGGTACGCTACTTCGCCGGTTAGCTTGGCTACTTAGAAGCCTAACTCGGTAACTACACCGAAGCGCAGCTAACTCGCTACCTCCTCGCCAAGTTGAAGCCGTCGCTTCGTAAGGATATCGTTAAGGGTCATAAAATACCTACTAAGCGTACCGACCTTGTCGCCCTAGCTCGTCGCCTAGAACAGGCCGACCTTTCCCTTTCCGTCCGTTAGAAGGACGATCATTACGGCCGTCGCGATAACAGCGCGTAGGGCAAACGCAAGCGTACCGAGAGCGACGCACCTAAGCGTCGTAACGACCGTAGCGACCGCAGCAAGAGCCGCAGTAGTCGCAGCGGAGGTAATAGCAAAGTATCCTCTAGCTCTACCGTACCTAGGCATAAGAACCTTGAGTGTTACTCGTACAAGAAGAAGGGTTATATCGCGTCTGACTCTATTTGCCCTAACTACGCGGACCGTAAGAAGTCTTCGAATGCGGTCCGTAAGGTAACCGTAGCCGACTCGCAGTCTGATCCAAAAAAAGGCAAGGTATCGGAGAAAAGTCGCGACCTCTAGATACTGAACTCGAGTACGGCGACGACCTATTGCCTATCTAGGCACACTATACCCGTACGCTTAAGGGAGTAGTCGACGCGTATAATAAGCGCGTAGTAGCGACTATAATCTTGGACGACGCCGCCGACATTAACGTAGTGTCTCGCAGTTTTATACTGCAGTATAGCCTAGCGCGTCGTCAAAATGCTATCCTTCCCCCGGCTACGTCCTTTATAGGATAGATAGGCTACTACTACGGTACGCACTACCTACGTATTACACTCGTAGACTCTACGGGCAAGGAACGTACGTCGGGAGGCTTGTTCTACGCCTACGATACACTAGAGCCGAACTTGATCTTAGGCCGCCTATAGAGGCGTAACCAATAGGTGATAGTCAGCAGCGCGACTGATAAGTAGCGCTACGGAGGAGAGTTCTTTAAAGTGTAGTATTAAGACGCCTCGGAGTTCTACAAGAATATATCCAAAGCGTCGTATATCTACGCTGTTATAGTACGCAAGACAGAAGTAGGCGTTACGCTGCTAGACATCCTAGCGGAGTATCGTAACTTCTAAGACGTGTTACTTCCTACGGAAGAATAGCGCAGCAAACCTGTAGACGGCGTAGAGTATACGATTGACCTGCGACCCGGTACCGTACCGCCCTTCCGACTATTGTACTATTAGTTAGGCACTAAGCTAGACTACCTTTACAAATATATCGTAAGTACTCTAGAGTATAACTAGATCGAGGGTAGCCTATTAGAAGCAGGTATACTAGTGCTGTTCGTACCTAAGAAGGACGGAACTCTGCGGCTGTGTATCGACTATCGTAGTCTGAACGATATTACCGTCAAGAATCGATACCCTCTGCCCCTTATAGGCGAGACGCTAGACAGGCTTATAGGAGCCGAATGGTTTACCTGTCTCGACCTTGCGGACGCGTACTATCGTATCCGTATCAAGCCAAGCGACCGCTAGAAGACTGCGTTTCGCACGCGCTACGGTCACTTCTAGTACAAGGTTATACCCTTTGGCCTAACCAACGCCCTAGCAACCTTCCAAGCTTATATCAACCGTGCCCTAGGCGGGTTGGTAGATATAATATACGTCGTATACTTAGATAACATCCTTATCTATAGCAAGAACCGCGAGTAGTATATAAAGGACGTACGCATAGTGCTTGAGAGGCTTAGGCGCTTCGCACTCTACGCGCAACTAAGGAAGTGCAAGTTCTTCCGCAAGGAGGTTGACTACCTTAGGTTTGTCGTAACTACTAGCGGCGTAGCTATAGACCCTAGCAGGGTAGACGCAATCAAGGCGTAGCTAATACCTACTACCTTAACGGAGGTACAATCCTTCCTAGGCTTCGCGAATTTCTATCGTAGGTTTATCTTCGAATACTCGAGGGTAGTAGCTCCGTTAACAGTACTATCTAAAGGAGCCGTTAAAGGGAAGAAGCCTAGGCCTATCAACTAGGGCGCAGCCGAAGAGCATACGTTCTAGGAGATCAAATTGCGGTTCTAGCAAGTACCTCTATTAAGGTACTACGACCCGGCGTTACGGCTGCGTATCGAAAGCGACGCTTCTACGTTTGCAATTGTAGGCGTACTAAGTCAACTCTTTAGCTTAGAATGGTACCCTATTGCCTTCTACTCTCGGAAGATAATCCCCGCCGAGTACAACTATAAGACGTACGACTCGGAGCTGCTAGTAGTAGTAGAGTCGTTCAAGATATAGCGACTATACTGCGAAGGCGCTTAGTATACGGTTAAGGTGCTTGTCGATTACGCGAACCTACGTAGGTTCATAGGCGTAAAGAAGCTTATAGGCAGACAGGCTAGATAGGCTACATTCCTTGCGGCGTTCGATTTCATAATTACCTACTAAGCCGGCAAGAAGAATCCAGCGGATGCGCCGTCGCGGCGTAGTGACTACGTACAAGAGTCGCAAGAGGTATCCAACCTCCTACCTACCTTGCAGACGAAGCTGTAGTTGTAGGACGGTCGTACGATAGAAGCAGACTATCCGAAGGTAGCTCGCATCCGTGTAACCTACGAGCGTATATACCGTAACTTCCCTAAGTAGCGACAGGTTCAATTCCCTAAGTAGCGACAAACTAGTAACACACCGTAGAGCTATACGTCGCCTATACGTATTATAAGAGTGATTGCGCAGGAGGACCATCCGTACGCCAACGTATTAGACCTGATCCTCGGTTATATACGCGCCCTAGTTTAGTCCGAACCGGAAGCCCGCGTAGTGTACGAGCAGGCGATAAGCAACTAAGGCATATACGATAAGTATACGGCTCGTAATAGGAACCTATAGGTCGGAGACGTACTGTACGTACCTAAGGACTACGTACTTAGAGCGCAGATCATACGTATATGTTAAAGTGAATGAATAGTTGTATGGTTTTTTTGATTGAGTGTCTGTCTAGTAGATATATATATATGTATACTGACTTATGTATGTATCTGTTTGTATCAAACAGATCTTATAAGTCATGTGTTACGTAGTTTGGAAGTTACTTAAGTTATGTATACTAATACGCTCTAGGTTAGATACCTAACATGCCTAGGTCATATAATATACCTAATGTGCCTAGTATGCCTAGGGTATCTGATATGCCTGACATGTGTTACGTGTATAGGTTAGCTGATATAGGTTACCTAACATGCCTGAGTTCTATAGTTCTATTAACATCCCCCTACCTTAGTGCTAAGGCATCAATCTATTCCGGCCAATAAGAGCGCTCGAAAAGGGTGTTAGTTGTTACAGGTATTGTTTTATTACTGCAATCGATTCTTTACTGTAATCGTGAAGTCGTACAGTCAGGCGGTCGTGATTGAGCGGTCGTATAATCGACTCGTTACTACTATCGTACGGTCGTTACTACCGTCGTGCGGTTGTTACTGCTGCCCGCCCTCGTGTACCCTAAGAGCCTTTCTGAACTCTACGAACGCTAGTCGTAGCAGTGGTTTCGTAAGGCTATCTGCGACTATACGGTTCGTCGGTGTCTATTGAATATCTACCTCTTCACTTTCTATCTTCTCGTACTGCTAGCGCTCTTGAATAGCGATGTGTTTCGTCCGCGAGTGATATGCCTATAGGTTCTTCGCGAGTGCGATGGCCCTAGCGTTATTACCGAAGATCACTGTCGCTTGTGCCTGCCCTTTACCTAACTGTTCTAATAGCCGTCTTAACCAAATCGCCTCTTTATATGCCTAGGTCTAACCTATCAGTTCGGCTTCGCAGGTAGAGAGTGCTACCGTAGGCTATCGTTTCGAGCTCTACGTAATAGCGCCGCTACCTAGGTTGAACGTATAACCGGCGGTTGATCGTCTCGTATCGGTGTCGCCGGCCTAATCGGAGTCGGTGTAGCCGTAAAGGTTGGTAAGTTCGCCGGTGAAGGTGAGTTCGTAATAGATAGTGCCGCGGAGGTAACGGAAGATGTCCGTTACTACTGCGTAGTACTCGTTTGTAGGGTTACTAGCGAATCGACTTACTACTAATACTGCGTAGGCAATGTCTAGGCGTATGCCTAGCATCGCGTATATAAGTGAGCCTACCGCGCTCTAGTATTTGGTGCGAAACGCGTCGGCAGCTTGATAGCCGCTCGGCGTAGGGGTCAATTTTCGACTTGGATCGAGTAGAATGGCTTTGACCTTCACGTTGTTCTATATGTCGTGTTTCTTCAAGAATTGCTCGATATAGTTACTCTGACTCAGGTGAATAGTGCGTATAGTACGGTTACGTCTAATCGTTATACCCAAGTAGTAATAGTATAGCCCTAGGTCGCTTATTTCGAATCGATCACTAAGGTGTTTCTTTACGCTATTGATTTCCGTAATGTGTAGACCTACAATAAGTAAATCGTCTACGTAGACTGCGATGAATATCTTACCCTTTACGAATATACTTATATCGGCGTCTAGAGTAGTGAATCCGGCCGCTTCCAAGTACGTAGTTAATATAGCGTACCAAATACGAGGTGACTATCGGAGTCTGTAAAGAGCTTTAAGTAGTAAGCAGACGTTGTTGGTTCCGTCGGTGAATCCGTCCGGTTGTTCTATATAGATAGGCTCTTTACCGTCGAGGGTACCGTAAAGAAATGCTGTCTTTATATCTATCTGCTCGATTTCGTAATCTCTAGCTATAGCGATAGCGAATAGTGCTTTGTAGCTTATAGGCTTTACTACTAACGCGTAGGTTTCGAGGTAGTCACTATCTTATATGAAACCCTTTACTACCTAGCGACACTTATACTTTACTATTTTACCGATCCGTTTGATCTTGAAGACCTATCTGCCCTTAAGGATCTTACTAGTTGCTTCCGATCGTTTGATCACTCGCTATATAGCGTTGCGCTATAGTGATCGGTGTTCGTCGTCTAGCGCTAGCTTCCAGTCACTCTATCTACCGCTATAGAGCTTGGCGTCGTCGTATAAAGACGGCTCGTACGGTTCTACGGCTAGTGAATGTCTTATAAGTATAAGGAGTAATAGGTTAAACTGAGTACTAGAAGCGTTACTTTAGTAATACTAATAGAGGTGTCTCGGTTTGCGCTATCGTTTGCCTTCTTGAATAAGTTCGGCTAATAGCGCGTTAATGCCGATTGTTTTGGGCCGTATGTTTAATACGTAACCCGGAGGTATAGATAGTAGTAATTGCTCGTAGTCTGACTATAGTGACTCGTAGTCTCGTAACTCGTAGTTCGTAGACTCGTAGTTCGTAGACTCGTAGCCTGTCTATAGTGACTCGTAGCTATAGTAACTATCGCTCGTTATAGGGCGTATTCTTTTTAATAATAGTAGGTAACCTATTGCTAGTCGCTTTGTAGATGGACCCGCTTTTTCTAGTAACCCCCCGGATTTGTCCGGGGTGTTAGCGGAAGTGATTGGTTATTGAGCTACTGTTTCTTTGTCTCCCCCTAGCTCTACTACTATATTATCTGCGTCGTTACTATCGCTCGTAGTAACGCTAGTGCAGTTGGGGTATAGTTTATCGAAGTCTACGTCGAAGCGCTATTGTAGACGCCTAGGGTTCTCGGAAGTAACGAGATAGTGCCCGTTACCTTTGAACCCTAGTAACTGTTCGATTCTGGCCTTAGTACCAATTAACTTGTTTATATCGGTAGTTAATCGATAGACGTATACTTTGTAGCCGATGATTCGTATATTGGCGAGGTGCGGTTTATTGCCTATCTATGCCTCGTATAGAGTGACTATCAACCTGCGATATAGTAATCGGTTCCGTAGGTACGTAATTCCGTATTCGATTACTAAGGACTAGTAACGTAGGTCAAGGTTTGGTAAATGTAGTATAGTAGACTGCGTTTTTTGTTCGATCACTTTGTTGTAGGCTTCGGCGATACCGTTCTGTTAGTATTGTTCGGTACTAGACAGGTATAACGTAATCCCCCTATTTCGGAGCTATCTAAGGTAACTGTCGCTTATATTCTTACCCCCCCTGTCTTAGATAAGAAGGGTCGTAAAGCATTCGGGGGTACTGTTTGCAGTAATGAATTCTTAGATAGTAACTAGCGCGTTAG
>JH792548.1:60515-72231 GCA_000291705.1 Sphaerulina populicola P02.02b
AGCGTCGTTGAATTGGTTTGGTAACTCCCTATTAGCTCTAATCATTAATAATACTAACAAAGTACTTGTAGCTATCGAATGACTCAATTGGCGTATATACTACGTCGGTGTAAATAACGTCCATTTTGTAACGTCCGCGCGGAAGGTAATAGTTGTATGGTTTCGATGACTGTCGTCCGAGCACGCAACTTTCATAGATGCAGTAACTGTCGTCGCGTATTGTTTCTATTCCGGTAGCTATAGTTCGGAGCTTGATTAGGCCGCGCTCGCTAAGGTACGCTATTCGCTTATACTACAACCGAAGTAACTTGTCTACGGAGTAGGTAGCTCCGTAGAAACCGGTAACTAGTAGTTGAGATAGTTATTCTTGATGCATGTCTAGTATCAGCAGTCTACTAGTGATAGTCGTAGTGAATTCGTTACCTCCTTACGTAAAGGTAAGACCGTCGCTAGTCTTAGAGATGCTCTAGATGTATAGCTATATAGCGTTGAGCGATAGTAAGTTGATACCTACGCTTGGTAAATACTACGTATTAGGTATTTGAATCTACCGTCCATTTCGGTATCGAATTCGTAACGTGCCCTAGCCTACCGGTCTAAGCTTCGCGCTACTAATGCTATTTGACTCCGCGGAATCGATAGTATCGTAGGTTCCGTCGATGAATAGGTCTTTGCGGCCAATAAGTGATCCGGTCGCTCTACTATCGAGAATGAAGCAGTCGTAAAGGTTAATGCTACAGTGAATAGCTATATATTCGCGAGTAGCGTTATAGGAGGTAAAGTATATAGCTTCACCTGTTAGTAGTACGTTGTGTCGTTCTTTACTCTTCGCTATTGCTGCCTTGTCTCCGAATACTGCGTCGTTAGTAGTTTTTCGCTTCTTATCTAGTATAGCAGCGGCGTTGTTATTTCGATCAATCTACCCCTAAGGTGCCTTGCTAGTATCTACTATCCAATATATGCCCTTATGTCGTTTGCTGCAGTGTTTGCAGACAGGGTAATCGAAGGTTCGTCGTTGTTGGTTATAGAGCGTTATATTACTATCGCTCTAGATCCGGCTAGCGTGTTCTTCTACCTTTCTTCGTACGACGGCGAGGCTAACTGCTGCCTAGGGCACGCTATTAATGACTGTCGGAACTAGTAAGTACTATAGGTTGAAGGTAGTAATAAATTCTTTGAACGCGTCACTTAGTCCGCTAAGGTAAGCCTGTACTAAGTATGATTCTAGCAGTACTAATCGATCGTAAATAGCGACTATTCCGTCGTAAAGTTCGGTGAATTTGGCGCTGTAGTCGGAGATGTTGGTACAGCCGGAGAGTAAGAGTATCGTAAAGCTGTAGTATAGTTCTTAGTAGCGGCCTAAGCTAGCAATCTCGAATTCGGGGCGTAATCGTATATCGATAGCGGTAAGAATAGGTTCGTAAATTGCTTCGGCTGTTTCGAGAAGTAATCGAGCGATTAGACTACAGTATTCCTTTACTAGCGCGTAGGCGCCGAGTTGTTTCTCGCTCTAGCTCTCGAGCCGCTGTTCGTAGGCTTCGTTACTCTCGGCGGGTATCGTCACTACTAGAGTGTTGTCGGTGGCTAGCGTAACAATGACTTCTAATCGCTTAATAGGTATGAATTTGCCGGTCGAGACAGTAGTACTATAACTACTAAGAATGATTTTGTTAACAATACGCGAGCGCTAGAGTGTCCACTATAGTAGGCTATTAAGACGAGTGAGTAGTAGCGATCGTATGTTATTAGACATAATAATATTGGTAATAGTACTATCGATAGTAAAGTATGCAAGGAAGTAGTTGATAATCGTAATAAGCGTAATAGGCGTAATAAGCGTAATAAGCGTAATGGACGTAGTCGTAATAGGAGTATATACTATTCGAGTGTTAGTATCGATTTGTCTTTATAGATATGGATTGCTATCGTCGTCGTCGTCGCTATTGTCTCGCTTATGTCCGTATCCGTGATTCGTATTACTACGTGACTTTAGTTTTTCTTGATTTTTCTGTTCGGTATCGTAAATCGGTCGGTTTCCGTGTTTGCTATATGTCGGTCTGTTTCTGTATGTTTGCTGTACGCTGTATGTTAGTGTAGACGTGTTATTGATAGATTGGTGGATATTTTGTGATATAGTATGTTAGTATAGTAGTATAGGTTAGAAGTTCGTATAGCTTGAAGTTCTATAGTAGGGTGCACGTAACTATTACACGTGACTGTCGCATAACACGTTCGTGTAGTGCGATTGGTTCGCTCGTAACTGTCGAATAACACGTCGTATTGTTTGATTGGTTCGGTTCTTATCCGAGATTATGAGTTATATCTTAGAAGCTTCTAGTACAGTTCTTATAGCCTGAGGCTATACGTTTATCTGATACTAGTATAGAATATACGCGCAGACCGAATTGGGAAGGTTGTTTTTCTAGTAATATATAATATAGAAACCTGCGGAATTCCGGGCTTATAACCTATTGAAGTGAATGAATAGTTGCATGGTTTTTTTGATTGAGTGTCTGTCTAGTAGATATATATATGTATGTACTGACTCATATGTGTATCTGTTTGTATCAAACAGATCTCATAAGTTATATGTTACGTAGTTTGGAAGTTACTTGAGTCATGTATACTAATACGCTCTAGGTCAGACACCTAATATGCCTAGGTCATATAATATACCTAATATGCCTAGTATGCCTAGGGTATCTGATATGCCTGACATGTGTCACGTGTGTAGGTCAGCTGACATAGGTCACCTAACATACCTGAGTTCTGTAGTTCTATCAACAGTATACACTACGACGACCCGTTAGCTAGGCACTTTAGTAAGGACAAAACGATCGCGTTGATCCGTCGGAAGTATTTCTAGCTAGGCATGTCTACCGAGGTATCCGAGTACGTCGCTGAATGCGACTCGTACTAGAAGGCAAAGGCGAGGCGCTATCGCCCCTACGGCGAGCTGACTACGCTGCCGATGCCTAAGAGGCCGTTCCAAGAACTAACCTAGGACTTTATTACGGACCTTCCGCCTAGCAAGCGAGGCGACAGCGTATATAATACGATCCTTATAATCGTCGACAGGTATACGAAGATAGTTACGTTCGTGCCTACTACCAAGAAGTGCACTAGCGTAGACCTCGTCGATATCCTCGTCTATAAGATTGTCCGTCGTTTTGGCTTACCCGCGGGTATAGTAAGCGATCGCGGATCGGTGTTTACGTCGCAGTTCTAGGCCGACTTCTATTATAAAGCGCAGGTTAAACGCAGGCTGAGTATAGCCTTCTACGCTCAAACTAACGGCCAAACGGAACGGATGAATCAAGTAGTAGAGACCTACTTACGTATCTACTGCTTAGAGTAGTAGGACGACTAGGTAGGCATGCTTACTTAGGCCGAGTTCGCCTATAACAATAGTAACTATACTATCTTAAAGATGTCCCCGTTTAAAGCCTTGTATAGTTTTAACCCGGAGCTAGCGACTCGTACGAGAGACGCTCGGGGCGAGCTTTTAGAAAGGGAGGTACCGGCCGTAGCTAATACTACAGAACGGCTGAAAAGGAACTACGAGACCCTAACCGAACGCTAGCGACGCGCAAGCGAAGCGCAGAAGAAGTACTTCGACGAGAAGTATACTCTAATAAGCTTTAACGTCGGAGACATAGTATTGTTGTCTACTAAGAACCTTCGGCTAAAGGTACCTACTAAGAAGTTCGCCGATAAGTTCGCTAGACCGTTCAAGGTTATCGACGTTATCGGAAAGCAGGCGTATCGCCTAGTACTCCTAGCTAGATCGCTAATCTATAATATGTTCTATATCTTATACCTCGAGCCCTATCGGAGTCGCGTAGGAGAAGCGTATAAGGGTAGCTTGCCGCTCGCAGACGAAGAGGGCCTCTACGAGGTTAAGAAGATCTTAGGAACGCGCCTAAGGAAGGGCGTAAGGCAGTACTTGGTTCGCTAGCGTAGCTAGCCCGAGGAATTTGATTAGTAGGAACCTAAAGAGCATATAGGCGAATGTACCGCGCTCGACGAGTTCGAGGCGCAGCCGAAGCGCACTAGAAAAGCACGTAAGTAGCTACGTAAGCAGAATAGTGCTTTAGCAAGTTATCTACCGTAATACCTTATATAGTAAGACTGCCGTCGTAATACCTTATATAGTAAGAACCCCGTCGTAATTCTATAGTAGCGAAACAACTTTTGATTGATAAATATATAATCGAAGAAAAAAACGTACTAAACAGAAGCAGAGACAGAGGCACGCGCGCGTAGCGCAAGAGAGACGTAGGCGTCTACGGAGTCCCCTCCAACGACGTCAAGGACGACTCCGAAGGCGACGTCGGAGGCGACTACCTCCTACGCTTCCGACTGCTACGCGTAGCCGGAGCGACGACAGGAGCAGGCCGAGGCGTAGGCGCAGGCAGAGGCGCAGGCGCAGGTACGACGCTAGGAGCCGAACTAGTACCGAAGACACTAGCGAGAGCGGAATCATCGTTGTCGCCGTCGTCGTCGCTACTATAGTTATTACCGGACTGATCCGGCTCCTAATTACCCCTCTTAGGGAAGGCCGTAGCTACGGCCGCGTCTAGGGCGACACCAGACGCGCCGGCTATACGCGCTATCTGCGAGACGCGTAAGCACGCGTAGGTAAAAGGCAAGGGCAAGCAAGGGTAGTAAGACTTACCTTATACTGCAGCTCAAAAATGCCCTATAGGGCACAGGTAGCTTTCGCTACCTCCGTTAGCTCTGCAACGGCGAGTACGCTACTAGCCGTAGGCGCGGTACTGCCGTCGGCTACGCCCCCTTTCCTAGGTGTGTTATATACACCTACGGACTTCCCCTTGTTCGCTGCGAACACTCGTTTGCTCTAGGCGATAGACTCGCCTAGACGAGTGAGGCGACGCCTTAGTTAGTCCGTACGAGGGCCGGGGATAGTAGCCTTCGTATAGCGGGCGCGTAGGACAAGTATATACTACGCTTAACGGACGAGGTTCGGGTCCGTTAGCCTCTCGCACTTGTACCGGCCTTTAGCGTAGCGAGCGCACTTCTTCTTTAGGCCTAGCGCTAGGGCGGCGTCGTAGGCAATAGGCAGAAGCCCCTCTCTATCTACTAACTAACGTTAGTAAAACAGCTCAGTAGTAGAGCGCATAACAAGCGTACGAGTAGCGCAATATACTTACCCTTCTATATATACGTAATGCACCGGAGGCAGACCCCCCTACCGTTAGTAGCGCCCGCAACGACGCTGCGAGGCGGACGGGCCGGCGACCGCGCCGCGAACTTAGGTAGCATTATACCGAAAGGAGTTGGTATATATATGCGTTGTGTGTACGAAGCGAGCGCGAAGCGAGAGCGAAGCAAAAAAACGGGCGAACTAAGAAAACTAGAGCGTAGGAGACAAGCAGCGGGCGAGAGAAAAACACTTCTATATTATACTAGCGTTGCTAGGCGATAGAATGTTTGCTAGCCTTTGTTGTTACTACGTACAGCTATGTTTGTTATTACCGTCGCGTTCTATACTATACGTAGAATACGGAATGCCCGTAACTACTAGGATTTCCTACTATAGCGACTAATATACGGAATGCATACATATTACGTACGTCGCTAGGGGCAGCTCTATTAGGGAGAGGAGATAATTGTAATAGCTAGGTTCCCCTGAACCTATACAACCTGTATAACCCTAACCGCCTATATGTATAGGCTGCGGGCCTGTATAAGGTAATCTACTCGGATAGCCGGACTATCGAGGTTCCGAGAGGAAAGTTACCTCGGACCTCGGACGGCCTCGTATATAGAGCGTAGGGGCAGCGTATACGTATATTAGTCTACTCGTACCCCTTCATTCGGAAGGGCAAGAATTAGTTTGTGCACTTTCCTACGCGGTAGGAAAGAGGACTCTATACATCGCTACATACCCCCTCTTACACTTGCGCTTATTCTTAGTTAGTAGCTCTTTGTCCGTTGACTTGAGTTTGCTTTTGCGAGGGAGGGTTACGCTAGCCTTCAACTTAGCACGAAGCTCCGCGCGAGTAGTAGGATTAATAATAAAGTTACCGGAAGTAATGCCCGGGCTATTAAGTGCAGGTCTACTAGGTCTACCGCTACTACGACTACTACGACTACTACTACTACTACGACTGCTACTACTACTACGACTGCTACTACTACTACGGCTGGTACTAAGAACATTGCTATTATAACGAGCTATACGGGATAGAGTAACGGTAGAATAAGGTACCGTCAACCGAGATCTACCTGCATTTTGATGTATAAGCGGCTAGATAGGACGTATCTGTTGTAGTAATAGGAGTTGCGAAGAGACTACTCGTACTTACTTTCCTACAGACTGTATTAATAGCGTAGACTATATCGACGATACGCGTTAGCTAGAGAGTATTAGAAAATTTGGACGAAGGCCCTAAGATAGTATTTGGAGGGATCCGGGCTAAGTTCCGCGTTACTGAAGCGGACGAGGATAGGACTGTATAGCCGGTAATTGGAATTGTTGACCTTTACTAGACTGATCGTATTTAGTCTAACCGTATCCAGACTGACCGTATCTAGACTAACCGTATCTAGGATTCTGTTGCTATAGTAGCTGTCCGTAGTAGTACGGTCCTTAACTAGTAAGTACTAGATCGAGGTTTGGGTTGTCCTGTTTACTAGAGATTTGCGACTAGCCTAGAAGTCTTGCCTTATACTCGTCTTGTTCTTCCTCTTTAGGTTGAGTTTGTATAGGCTAGTCGTTTCGGAGCTCGTCGAACTAGGGTTAAGTTAGATTAGACTAGGCCTACGTAATAAATAGTTGAAAGGTAGGAGTATCGCTACCGCCTAGAGTACTACCTCTACCTCTACCTCTGCCTAATACGTACGTACTACGAAGTAGAGTATTACTAGTAGTACCGATATTTGTTGAAGTATTACGAGTAGTACCGCTACGCTTGCTACTACGCCTAGCTAGACCTAGTTTTGCTGCTTTACTACGCTTGCTACGCTTGCCTAATCTAGTGTTCTCTAGTACTTGATCGCCTAGTAGCGGGTTGTTAGGGTCGGCCTCTATCGTGATTGCGAGTGCTTCAGACAAGAGGTCCTAAGGGATACGGGTATTAAGTAAGAGTAATAGGGTATACACCGCGGTTTAATACTAGTAGCGTAGCGTTTGCTCGCTAGCTAGTAGGTTGTTGTAGAGAGCGGCCGGCGACAGACGTAGATAGTAGTACGAACAAAGCAGTATTGCTTGCTGTTTGTAGTATAGCGCAGTTCGTAGTATCGTAGTACGATGTACGATGTAGTATAGTATAGATATTGTAGTCGCGGGTACGGAAATGAATTTGAACGCGATATACGTATTGTTTGTAGGGTACTAAGGTTGTATAAAGCCGTAGGTAAAGTGAAGTGTTGTCTAGGTAGCGCTAGTGCCGGTTTAAGTAGGCCCGCGCTTAACTAGAACAGGCAACTTTACTACCGAAGTGCTTCCCGCACGTACGCCCGCTATATCGCTATCGGCGAACGTAACTGCTCCTGCCTTTACTAACTTTACCTAATACCTTACACCTTATACCTTACCCTTATACCTTACCCTTATACCGCCTACTTATACCGTACACTTATCTGCCTAAGCCTCAACGTTACCAATCAATCAAGATAGGCTACCGACGCTCTCGAGTTGCTACTACTATACGACGAACACCTAGAGACCGTATAAGGCTGCTAGAGCTAGAGCTAGAGCTAGAGCTAGAGTAAGAGTAAGAGTAAGAGCGAGAGCGAGAGCGAGAGCAAGAGGAGCAGGGCGATAAGGACGGGATTGATAATACTGTTATATCCGGTACCGATTAGGATAACAAGTTCGATACTAGATTCGATAACACTAGATTCGGCGATAGTGACCTCGATAGTAATAGACCTCTAGGATTTGTAGCGTTTAATAATAACGATGTCTATAATATCGGAGAGGACGATAACTACCGAGACTGCATCGACATCGACCAGCTTATCTAACGCATCGATCTTTATAATACGGAAGTAACTACGTTGCTAATGAACCTTGACCTACAAGAGATTTAGCAAGCCGATTAGTACGACGATAATACCCTTACTACTCCTACCGACCTAGACCTTTATGTAATTCCTACAACAACCTTCTCCGAAGTAGACACCGACACCGATACCGATACTAATGCCGAGATTCCTATTAGGATTCCAATAGGGCAAGCCTTCTAGAGCGACGACGAATCCGAGCCAATACCCTAGTATCGATCGAGCGATAAAGACCTATTACTATTTGCAGTTGCCCTAGGTCTCTAGTATAATAAAGCTAGTATATCCCGTCTAATATATATTAGTCTACTAGAGATCCTTCGAATACTAGGGCTTGTAGTATATATCAACAATCTTCTAGCTTGCGTATCTACCCTTAAGAAGCAGACTATAGCGTATCTCCTATTGATTACTATAAGGAAGCGCAAGATTGCACTACAAAGTATATAGTAGTCTCGCTAAAAGACAGAGGAAGATCTTATCTTCTTTAACCTAATCGACCTCTTTACCAAGTTTCTAGTATTAGATGTTACGAGGGCAATGTATCTATAGATAGGAGAGTTCTATAATAGCTATTAGCAAGATAAGCTATATAAGTTACAGTCTTAGACATTATCTATCCGCTTAATATCTAGCGAGTTTATATACTTCTATACTAGACAGCCGATCTTCCCTAGTAATGTTATTACCTTTCGGTACTAGAATCGAATATACGGAGCCTACTCGAGTGTAGATTCAGGCTAGCGTCTAGGTGTCTTTAGTCACCTTAGGAGAGTCCTCGGTATTAGGAGAGACTTTCGTAGTAACGCAGTCTAACGTAGCTATATCGTTGTTAAAGTGCAAGAGTTACTAAATCAATAGCAGCTTAGCAGCTACGCTACTATGTTCAACCCTCTACTTAATACTAACGAGCGCGTTCTATCGTAGAACAACGTCTTGTATTGCAATGAGTCCAGTATTAGCTAGCGTATAGTAGACGTTGTTCTAGACTATACGTTCTAGAACATCAAGATTATACTAAGACTACTACCGCTAGTATTAGCGGCAGTACTGCTTATACGCCGCATTATCGACTTTAGTTCAACGCTACTAACCGTAACACTACTTTGCCTTAACTATCCAATTCGGGGCGAGCTTAAGATTCAAGCATTTAGCCGGACATACCTTAAGAACCTTGACCGAATATAGAGTCGCTAAACCGGTAAGACATCAGGTCTACGACGGACCCTCTTAATACTACTTCTCACTTTCATTAATAGCTTTGGTTTGTACCGTAATACATATCGTACGTTAATAGGGTTTTACTTCATCTTCGCAGGTCTGTCTTTTTATAAGCAGGTACGCCGAGCTAATATTCTGCCTTTCACGATTAGACTATATAGTAGTAACTTCTCCGACGTACTACTAGCTATTAAATGTCTTGCAGCCCTAGAGCGTAGCATTAAGGTACAGCTTCCTAGAATTCCTAGTACGGTTATCCTTATCGCCTACACCCTAGCCTTTATTAGTAATATGCCTTAGCAATAGAAGAACTCTAGAATAAAGACACAGCGAGCTCTGCTTGGCTGCCGTATATGCTTTATCGACAGTAAGCAACGCGGCTAGCTTGGCTACGATACCTTCCTTAATAGCCGCTACTATTATACTATCCTTGCTATACGAGAGGATCTTGACGCTTT
This sequence comes from Sphaerulina populicola P02.02b, assembly GCA_000291705.1. Classification (NCBI taxonomy): domain Eukaryota; kingdom Fungi; phylum Ascomycota; class Dothideomycetes; order Mycosphaerellales; family Mycosphaerellaceae; genus Sphaerulina; species Sphaerulina populicola. The sequence continues at coordinate 70,229 of JH792548.1, forward strand.
GCCGACTAAGAAGGACCGCGAGGATTATAGTACGGAGTAGGGTATAGATCCAGAGCCGTTGTCAATGACCCTATACAACTCGATATCGCCGGTATTAGATATCATTACTTCCCGCCCTAGAGATCCCTCCTATTCTAAGTTCTAAGGACTGTCGAATATACTCTACAATCTCCTCTTAGAATCAGTTCTTACTCTAAAAGCAACAAAGGAGTATACGGCTATTCTTCGCTTATTTCCGTTTCCGCCGAGTTGGCTACGTATACAAGGACCGCTATATTATCTAAAGAGTTATAGTATATTAGAGTACGCCCGCTAGTCCATTGTTGTACCTTTGGTACTACGCTACTAGCTTCGTAAGAAGTATATCCGTATATACCTGCTTAATGTCCTTAAGGTACCTGCAAATTCAATAGCTAACGCCGACCTAACTAACTACATTATTAGCTAGTTTGCAGTAGCTACACAAAGCAACTCGGTACTAATAAGCTAGACCGTTAGCCTACATAATAGGCACTAGATAGCGGATATTGTCTACGGGTACCGCTCGCAGCTCTAGTAGCTCCTCTCCGCCCTTACCTAGTTAATAGTAGTAGATAAGAGACGTGCACTACGTCGCGCTAGCTCTGTTACTAGTTCTGTCGCCTCGTTAAGAGCTAGATTAGTAGCTCTATCTAAAGCTAGCTCGTATATATCGCAGATAGATAGTAGAGGTAGAGGTAGAGGCGGAGCTACCGAGCAGGGTAAGAAGGCTGCTATATACGAGAGCTATATAAAGAAGCCTAATATGTACGTCGCTATCTATTACGCTACAACTGCCGACGAGTATAGGTTACCGGTTAATATGAATATCCTTGTCGGAGAGGACAAGCATCGGTACGTAGATGCTTAATAGTAGCAGGTTGTAACTGACTTTTGTATAGCTTCTTCAAGAAGGTTATCTATACTACGAATTACCGCTATCCCGAGAAGGACCTTCTGTCTAAAGAGAATAGGCGCCAAACTCTCCGCCTTACCCTTGCTAACGTATTCAAGTATACTAAGCTAGTTGCTACGAAGCTTATTAAGGAGATCTACGTACTATGTCTACAGCTTTTTTCTAGTGTACTTCTACGGTCAGAGCAGATAACACTTAATAGTAGTCTCGCTAATAACGACGACGATAATAATAAGGTCGTCCTTACTAATAGCGTACACCTTGATCCCTTAGTAACCGGCTGCATTCTATCGAAGTTTATCCGCTCCGAATATAAGCTACTAACTAGAGCTAGCGAGCTAAGTAACAACATACATGTTCCCTTTGCTAGAGCGCTAACTACGTCGTATAGTAGAGACTACAGTATACCGAACATTTACTTATTCAGAGGGTTATTCGCCTACTATAAGAAGTTCAGCTTCTATAACCGCTCGTCCTAACGGCGATTGACCTTTAAGATAGGCGACTTTATTAAGTATATAGGAGCGAGTAGGCCGATTGTACGTATCGACCAGATATTCGTTCACTTATTCGACTAGTAGCGTCGGCTATTCGTAAAGACGACTCTATTGGTTGTCGATGCCTCTACGCCTACGAGCGATCTAGTTCTCGGCCCCGGGTTTAGTCGCTTATGTTCTACTAATACGGGCATTTATATTGTCGGCCTACTATCCGTAGATAGCGAATACCTCTATATCGTACTAATCGACATCTACTAGGGGAACGTCGTAGAGCTAGCTAGGGTCGTATCTTATACGCGGAATTTTCTTTAGGTACAATATAGCGTCGCTTGGTTGTAGCCTCGGGCGGGTAAGCTAGTATCTCGTATTGCTAACGCTATTAAGGCCTCTTACTAATACAATATGAATGCAGTATTGATCTCCGACTCTTGCTGTTCTCCGACTCTTACTGTTCTCCGACTCTTGCTGTTCTCCGACTCTAGTATACTCCGACTCTAGTACACTACGACTCTAGTACACTACGACTCTAGTATACTGCGACTCTAGTACACTACGACTCTAGTATACTA